>PVJD01002154.1:0-217588 GCA_004026545.1 Mormoops blainvillei | reverse complement strand
TCCTTTCTTCAAGATTTACCATGCTGTCTGCCTTTATATACTCTTAAGTTCAGTGGGGTTCATAAATTATCAAAATGGGCCCAAATTTGGCCTCACTATATTACTAATTCTTCTATTTCTATTTTCCATATCTTTCTTGACAAGATTTTTAAAACTGGGTTTTAAAAATGTTCAATTTGACCTTTAGCTTTAAATTTGGACTTCCACACTATTCAAATTTTCTTTAAACACATACATTCTGAAGACTTCTCACTATACCCATGGTCTGAGCAAATGTGTCTTTCAGATCCAGAATGCTTCAAGTAAAGGCTTTAAATATTCCTTCCTAACCTATAAATTCTCCTATATCTCAAGCTACATTTTCTTTTTTAACCGTCTATGTAACAAAGGATCTCTTCATTTTTATTGAAGGATTTTATTGCCCAACATACTTCACTGGAGATAACTAAGCTTATGATGATTTATTTAAAGTCTGCTAGAGGCCTAATGATTCCTAAGTGAAGAGCAAAAGAACGGGAGAATCCATAGGCACCCAGCCACCAAACCTGGCAAGTGATCATGAATTGGTAACTTTTCATGTGTATACACAGCCATACCATTTATTATATCTACAACCTCTAGTTTCTCTCAAACATTCAACACTGAAAAGCAGAATAAATGAATCCAAGAAGATTGCAGAGAGTAAAAACAGAGATCCAACCACTGTTTCTTCCTCGACTCTGAAGCCCGTGAGCTGGGACATTAGAAGGCCTGGGGAAAGAGGTGCTTGGTGAGTATTCCAAACCATCCTGAGAAAGAGGGAGAACAGGAAGAAAACTGGAGTAATATTCTGTAATGGTAAAAACAAAATAATAACAATAAATAATGGCAACAATGTTAATGATGATATAGCAAGCAGGGAAACAGGGGAAAAAATTCCCAGTTCTACAAAAAGTGCTTTTTGCTGCCAGAGATGAATGACAGAGATAGAGAGCAGGGTATCTCATAACAAACTTCTCCTGGGCCGCAGATTCTAACAGTGAGTGAAAAATTTTTCAGTTCAAATATTTAACATATCATAAACTTTATGGTCTCAAATTAAAATATGTGAATCTGTGCTATATTTTTCCGGCCAATAAATTTATTGTGCGTCTAATTAAAGTTGTTCAACATTTTAGTACTTTGTGAATTATTAAGATTAAATATATTTGTATATTATTGCCTAAAACTATATCATCACAAAGTCTATGCCTGCAAAAGATAGATTAAAAGTGATTAATGACTCTCTTAGTTAAGCATTATCATTTGCTATAATTGAATTACTTTAAGAACTTGGTCCAGTAATGTACTATTATTAAAAATATACAGAACAGTACAAGTAAAATATGTCAAGGAAACTATGTCTTTGACCTTCAAAAATTCACAGTTTAATTACTTAACCAATCCAATTTATGATCAACAATACAGAACGGCAGCCCCTTAGTGTAGGATGTACATATACATGCTGTTTGTACCATGTCTGGAACACTTCCAGACCACTCCTTCGATCTGTTGTATGTCGTGACATATCAAACGCCTTCATTTATAAAATTTGAATTTTGGATGCTATTTATACCTATTAAGTTTTTCTCAAAATGACATCTTTCATAATTAGCAAATTACTATATCTTCATCACTATTTTCAGTGGAAAGGGCAGTTTTCATTTAATGTAGTTTCAATTTTATATAAACTATATAAACCTTAGTTAATTTAAGAAAATTATTCTCAGTATCAAATTATAAAGTATATAATAATATAAATATCTTAAGATAAAATTGTTTATTAAGAAAGTGTGTGATTTACAAGATTGATATAACCTCACTAAACATGTTTTTCAGATGTTTGTTTCTCCCATACCTGACAGATCTTTATCTGTCTTTGCAACAGGATATTACTTTCAGCATTCACTTTTTAAACAACCTTATAGAGGTGTATTTTACATATCGTAAAATTTCCCTATTTCAATTTTACAATTCATTGTTTTTAGTAATTTTACCAAGTAGTGCAACTATCGTCATCAATTATTTTTAGTGCATTTTCATACCTCCAAAGAGGTCTCTTCCAGCGCTCATTTACTTTCTTACAAACTTGTCTTTTTTGAGAATTTAAAATAGTAACATAAATATAATACATTGAGTTTAGATATTAGACTTAATCAATGGGGGGGTAAAAATTCAAAGCAACTGGATGGGATTTATTTCCCCCTCATTTGCTTATAGAGTAACTCTAAATTCCCTCAGCACACTCAAACAAGGACCTTAAGAAACTTCTGGTTTTCAGTGAACCAAAAAATATTCAATTATTTCATGTATCCAATATCACCTAAGTTGAATATTTCAAAAAAAAATGTAACAAGGCTTAAAATTTAAAATTTGTTTTCTGCTTAACAAATAAATAACAAATTTTATGTTATATAAATGCCCTATTCTGTAAGTTGATTAGTTTTATATATAATGAATACAGAGAAAAATTTTCAGAAGATAGTAAGTGGCCATACATTTTTAGTAGATACCATATAATACTTCTTAACCCAAGATAAATATATTCAGTACAATCCAAAGAAGTGTATGAAATAATAGGATAAATATGTTTCACTCTAGTTTTGTACTCTTTTCTTTCAAAGTCAGTCATTTTAAGCATGATATATTATTAAAATAACATGGATATAATATAGAATAGAATGAAAAAATGTCCATATATATATATGTGTTTTGAATGATGTCATAAAGAATATTAAATTTTAATGTGTGTGTATAAATGGCCTTTTGCTTTTTCCACTTACTCTGTACCAGTCAAAGTGAATAATATGTCAAATGACTGATATCTATGCTTTCTCATCAGAATCACTATATGAAATAAATCTCCAGAGATCAAAACTCTTTGGTACCTGATGTAAAGATCAAAACAGTTTCAGAAAACTGTTTTTAGGATTTCTCTTCTCTCTTTATCACCAACCAGGAATGGAGATCAGAAAAAATTGTAAAACCTCTCCCCAGAACTTTGACTCTGGAGGAAGCGGGACAGGGTGTTTGCAGTGGTGGTCTTCCCAGTGGTGTGGCCAACGGTAGCAGGACGTGGTCCAAACTATCCCCGCAGGTCAACCTTACAAGCAGTTGGCTTCCCCCAGCGCCACCCGCAATTCCTTGAGTTCTGCTCCTTTTCCAAAATTGGTCCTTCAGACTTCTGACAATTCTGTGAGCTTGGAAAAGATTTTGAGTAGATGTTTTTGTTGTTGTTGTTGCTTAAGTTAATCACAATGGCAATTGACTTCTGTTTCTAAGCAACAGAAAGGCCACCCCTGACTCAAACCACAGGAATAGCAAGATGCCTGAAACAGGATACTGTCAAAGTGACAAAAGCCATCACAGTAAGGTGGGTAGGGGTGATATCAAGCTCTAAACTGATATTATTTTAAAGTAATTCTTTATTTTTGGTTAAGAGTACCTGTCTTGTTTTTCAAAAATTCCCAAGTTCTTCTGGCAGGACTCGAAGGGAGAATGCACCCACCACCCACATCTGAATCTCATAGGAAGCTAGTTTAAAATGCAGTTTCTGGAGCTCACCCCAGAAGTAAATTACAATCGTAAGAGGAAACTCAAGATCTGAATTTTAAACAGCCTTGGATTAATGTATATACAAATTGAAGTTTGTGAACAATTATCTAGGTGAATTCTTCTTTAGATGTACTAAAACAGACCTTACACATGTTATAGTATTATTAATAGCAGTTAAAAGTTTTCTTCTTGATCCTTGGTTAAAATAACATCCTCAGCATAGTCACAGTGCTATAGTATAAAAAGCTATAGCCTTAATATACCTTTCTAGCTCTATAAATAACAAACTGCCATCCTCCAAAATCGATAAAATATAAACCTTTCCTTCCTTATACTTGTCCTCTCTATATCCTCTTCTTCATATTCTCTGCCCTAGTGACTTACTCTGATAAAACTAAAAATAAATAAAAAGAAAGCAATAGCACATCACTCACAAACGCCTACCTGTTGTGGCATGTATCATTTAAGTGATGAATTGCATATGCTTGTTAGTGGCTCAACAACTCAGTTATTTAGTTATTTTAGAGCTTCCAGTCAGCCTCCTTGATTTATTGCCCTGGGAAATAACAATACATTCCAAGACCAGAGAGATATCTCTGTATGTATCTGAAACAGAAGATAAATTTTATTCTAGAATCTAGGGCACAAGAGAAAACATGAGAGATTATCGTGAACAGTGCAGGATCTTCTCGTTTTTATAATACCAAGAAATAAGGGAACAGATGAACAAATTTATAGTATTCAAAAGAGGATAAATAACTACTCTCTTTTTTCCTTTTTTCCATAAAATGATTTAGCTTAATAATAAAGTCTCTAAAAGCTACTTTTATATATCAAAGCCATAAAGATAAATGTATAATATCAAATACACCATTAGACTTTTAAAAGAGTATTTGGATGGAAATTCTCTAGAGTTCCAAAAACAAGAATGTAAAAAGGAAGCCAGGAGCTTGCTGAACTCAGAGAGAATTGTAAAGGCCTCTCTGCTGCTTCCCTCCTTAGTCCTCCCTCCAGGAAGGGTCATTGTGCGGGGCAAGAACGCTTTGTTGGATCTCAGTACTACCGATTTTAAAATTCAGTCATGAGTCCAGAAGTTAAAGGTCTGGGCCTGCCTCGGGATTCTCTTCCCAGTTCCCTTTTAGAACCCCTGAGTATCGATTGCCCTGAAGCTGCAAGAGAACAATCCAGTGCCATTCAGGAGCTGCAGGACCCTAAAAATTCTCCAGTGAAGCAGTTAAGCCAATTTGGCTCCAAGTCTTAGAGGTGACCCAGTAGTGGCCATCATACCACTGGCAAGCCGGGGCTTCTCTCACCATGTAACTTAGAGAGAACAAGGATTATTTGAGTTTAGGGCAAACATAACATAGAATCCTGCTTTGATTCCAGGGTAATGTCTATCTTTTTGAGGTGTAAAGAACCCTCAACGTGGTTTTGTTCCCTTCACTAAGCAATGGAATCAGGGTTTGGAGAGAATCTTACAATAATGATAAAGTGCTCTTCTACCTGCCCATTATCTGATAAACCTATATGTCTTCCCAAAGAAAGAAAGATGAGTTGGAGGGCAGAAGATGGGGGAGCTGACTCTTTAAGAATAAGATTGTAGGACTGGCAGTCCTGAGTTCAAGTGAATTCTTTCCAGGTTTGCCCCTCTCACTGGATAGCTAGCAGGGACTTTTCCCAAAAAAATTTTGAGTTAAAAAATATTTTACATATATAAATATCTTAGTTTGTATGTGTGTGTCTATGTGTATGTATATAGATCAAGAAATTTGATTATTTGTATCTCTAAGCAGCTATTTGCAACACCCTTTAATCTCCGAACTATATCATATGTTGCAATGACAGTACATACAACATTCTGATTGTGAGAACTGAGATGAATGATATTTTTAAATGGATGACTTTTAAAAGTCAAATCCTTTTTTTAATAACATATTGTGTATATACATACATGTACACTGCAAAAATGTAATCATCTTTAATTAGCAAAAATAAATTTTATTTTAATTACCACATAAATGACTATAAGAGAAATTGCTCTGATAAATATTCCTTCCAAAACATGTTATACCATATTTTCCCTTAAAAACATGTATTAGTCTATGAAATATAAAAGCAAAATTGTATACTATTTACTGATATTATGGTTACTGCTGTGTATATTTCATGGAAATACATTTGCTTTAAATAACTGGAATTACTCATCACTCAGGAAAAAGTTTTCCCTTAAACTGCATTCATTTTCTAGGGGAAAAAAGAAAACAAGAAAATACATTATCCATTATATCACAGTTGCTCTCAGATCTATGCTAATAATAAAATCAGTACCATATATCTTTTGCATTTAGAAAAAAACAGAGAACTTTTAAATACCCAAGATAAAAGACCTGCTGTAGAATTTTAAGGACCCTCCTTTATCAGAATAAAGACTAATTAGATACTTTACAGTTAAGAAATAGTGGCACTAGACAGCAACCTGGTGTGCAGTTGGAAATAAAAAGGACAATTCAATTTGAGAAAAATCGTGCAGAATCTAGTGAAGTGGAAAAGTAGAACCGACCAAACATGAGTCATCTCTGCCATCATTTAATGCCTGAATAGATGTCCTATCAGCAATATTTCTCAGGATATATTAGATAACAGATGCACAGGGAAAAGAGACTGACTGTAATTACTATTTAAGATTACACCTACTGAACCTCCTACATGCTCAATAAAAATAGGTAAGAGTGCTTTCTACATGGGTCTGCATTGTATTCAGTCACAGTTAATAATATTCAACAATTAATAAGTATGTATCTGTGCCAGGCACTGTGCTAAATATTTTACATGGATTATCTGATTTAATGTTCAAAACAAGCTCCCAAAGCACTATTAACCCCATTTGTCCCACTGAAATAACTGAGTCTGAGACTAAGTTGATAGAATGAAATCACACAACTCTGAAGAGTTGGAGCCAAAATTCAAAATCGGTCTGTCTAATCTAAGAGCCCTCCTTCACAAGTACTATGTCATCTTTCAAAAATGTTACATATATTGCCCCGGCCTGGTGGCTCAGTTGGTTGGAGTGTGCACCGAAAGCTTGCAGGTTCCATACCCGGCTGGGGCAAGGTCAAAAAAATTACATATACTGTGTCCGCAGAAGTAATGCCTGCTTGAGTTTGGTTGGTAGGGTAATAGTATGGGTGTAATAATTTATCATTTTAATTTGAACATTTCACCTAAAGTGTCATATGGTATGCTTGAGTGTGATATTGTTATGTTACAGAATTACATGGTTATGATTTTGTAATAAAAAGGGAGCATGATTTGTGCTGTACCCTGTGTGATAAAATTTTAGAAAAGGAAGAAATGAGTCCCATAGTTTTTAAATAATTTTCCGAAAACTAACAGATAGTTTCATGGTAGACTCAAAGCTGCTTATGTTCCTTGACTAGGCCATATACTACTGCTCTGTCAAGAAAAGGATAGAATTATGAAAAAACATTAAGCTTCTGGAACAAAGATTGGGTTTAAAAAAGTAATCCCTAAAATGAGATGCAGATTTCACCATTTTTATTAAGCCTTCTTTTATTTACAATTACAATGCTCTTCGGAAGCAATGCAACAGCAGGAAGCAACATGCCCAAGTTTCATTACTCACCAGGCAGGGAAGAATGACAGTTTCCAGACTAAACATTATTTTGAAATCTCCTTGTACTAAGATTGCCAGAAGAACCTGTCACAGCTTTGAGATGAAGAAACAAACACATGACTCCTGTTGGGTACAATATTCAGTCCCAAGATAAGCAGTGAATTAAAGAATTCAAATTCTAAACTGATATCTAAGACATAGAAACTGTGGCTGCTAAACTCAGATGATGAATGGAACTTTCAAAGTCCATTCTCTTCTAATGATGACTTAACTACATGTAATTTTCAATCATTTTAAATGGTTTACAACTCATTGTATCAATCTACTAACATCTCAAAAGTTATCTCTCTATGCATAAAGTGTGCATATCCAGTACAGATAAACTCAGAATGAGTGGTATTATTATTAAATGAGAAAAATAGAGATGGCTGAATAACTCTGAGCATAAGTTAAAGAAACATGGTAGTATGGATTTAAGGGGCCTTAAACATGATCTGACATTTTCTACCTACTAGGAGAAATTAGACTCATAGACTCAATGTTCTGATTAAGATAGCATTTAACTATCTTAATAATGAAATTAATAATTATTTAATAATGAAAACTGTGCTACAGTTTTCTACATATAAAACATCTAACAAGAAAAGCATAATACAACATTCTCACAAAAATATTTATGAAGACACAGCATGTATATAAAACTCAACACTGTAGAGCTTACACTTACATTCAACCTACTGACAGGTCTACAAAGAACAAAGTTAGCAGCAACAAAACAATATCCCAAAAGTTAGTAGAAGATACTTGGTCTTCTTGGCTTGCTGCCCTGGTTGCAAGTCACAGGATTTGTATTGATCAAAAACTGGGCAGGAACATGATCATTGTTTTATAAGATAATAGATTGCCTTGTTTACCAAAATTAGTGCTCCACCCTTTCCAAATATTTAGAAATGGCCACCATAGTGGAAATCAAAAAATGTTAACCACTTACACAATAGATTGAAAGGGCTTCAGAAACATGACCAGTGACAGCCCTCTGTATTGAGATTGGACACTCAATTGTAATTGTTTTATTTCACAAAAACACTTAAAGCTTAAGTTAAAGAAATGTTTCCTTTATGATTTTGTTTCCAGATTGTTTTTAGTCTATTGATGGATGAATGGATAAAGAAGATGTGATACACACACATGCATACATATATACATACACACAATGGAATATTGTGCAGCAAAAAAAAAAGAACGAAATCTTGTCATGTGCAACAACATGGACAGACCTAGAGGGCATAATGCTAAATGAAATAAGTCAGACAGAGAAAGACAGCTACCATGTAGTTTCACTTATATGTGAAACCTAAATTAACAAAACAAAACAAAAAATGATCTCATAAAAACAGAGACCAAAGGTGTGGTTGCTAGGGGAGAGGGTGGTGGGGGGATGGGAGAAAAAGGTGAAGGGGAATATAGTCAATAATATTGTGATAAGTTTGCACAGTGACAGATGATTACTAGAATTAGTGGGTTGATCATATTGGAAGGTATAAAATTGTCCAATCATTATATTATATACCTGAAACTAATATAGCATTGTATGCCATACTTTTAAAAAGGCTTCCTTTGAAAAGGAAAAAAATAATAATTTTTAAATGCTTTAAAATTATTGCAATGCCACTTGACACCAGGAACAAGTAAGAAGGCACTCATATATTTTCAACATTTAGGAATTTGTAATTTAGGAATAAAAATTTTACAAATGAAAGGCATTTACAGATCTACTAGTTCACCTCTACCATTTTTTTCCAATGAGACTGAGGCTCATAGGGCTAAGAAACTTGTCTAATTCTACTATTGTCTTAACATCCAATACTGGTCAATTACACAACATCGCAAATGGTTGTGATTTCTAATATTGGAAAGAGAGAGTGGTCATTTGAAGAAGAGAAAACAGCTGCATGAGAATTGCATGCTAGATAAGTATCTCTCCCTTGGAGGGGAAAAATATAGTTTTCTTTTCTAAAGAATAAAGGAGTTGTATATATAAGAAGTTTGCTTACATTCATTATTGGCTTTTTCACTAAAATTTTGTGACTGATTAGAGCAGGCCAATTTTTCTTCCATTAATGAGCCAATGTGCAAGTATAACCTCCAGTTAATTAATCTTAACTAGCAAACTAGCATTTCAACTTGGATTTTGAAATGTGAAAAATAACTCACTTTTAGACCTGATCCCAACAGATCTTACTTAACAACATATAATTTAAAACATAGTAAGCCAGGAGTCACTCACCTCCTGGCCTCACTAGACTAGAACACACAATTTCAATACCAAAGCAAAGCAAATTATTTTTCTACTTATTACAAGCAGTAAATTGAAGACACAACAATTTATGAAGAACATTTATGAAAAGGTACGTACTGATTTCAAAAGAGAGACTTCTGTGTTGCTCTAAACTGTATCAGTAATAATTAATATATAATTTAGAAGTAACATTTACACATACTGTTGCACACAAAAACTTACTGGGAAATCATAAGTCATGATTATCAACATTTTTAATAACTTCCAGTAGCTTATGTATACATGTGATTTATCTGTGTTCGGCCTTGTTCCTATTATAAATTAAGGGTTGCTTGCAAAAAAAAATACATAAAATATAGAAAGAAACAGAAATTTAATATTTTTAAGAAAAATGAGGCAAAAGTAAAATTAGCTCAGTAATGCCTGAAGAAACTGGTATTAAGGGAAAAATAATGAAAAGAGTCTAACTATTCTAATGTCTAGTCATAGCTGATAATCTGTAGCTACTCTCGACTGTTGAAAAATGCAGTTAAAAAAGTACAACTCAATCTCTTAAAATTTTAGAATTTTTTAATTCTAGAAAAATATTACCAACTCTAATGTTTTTGTGATTAAAAACAATAATTAGTCTGAAGTTAAGAATCTACTTCAGTTACAGGCTTTTTATTAAATCTATGTGAAATGTTATATTTTAATTTAAAAATGCATGCAAAGTATTTCCCATCTATTTCAAAATTATTTTTACCTAGCTGCTTGTATATATACACAGATATCTTTTGAATTATTTAAGTTTTCTATCATTGATTTAATAGGTAATACATTTATGTGGTTTGAAATCCAAAAGGTACGAAACAATATCCAGTAGGAAGACCTCCTCCCACCTGCTGCTCTGTAGCCACCCAAGATCCTCCCACAGAAGCAACCAACATTAAAAATTCTTGTTTATCCATCCAGGGGGCTTATGCATATATAAGCAAATTTTTTTTTACAATGCTCTGTACCTTCCTATCTTATTTATCTATATATTGAAGATTGTTCTATATCAGTATATAAAGAGTTTCCTCTTTCTTTTTACAACTGCATGATATTCCAGTGGATGGCTCTACCATCATTTATCTATTTCCCTTTTTTCATGGACATATACATTTTTTCCAATTTTTTGATCTTCATTTGTCCTCTAACTTGGTTGTGCTGTCTTTGACTATATAAGCAGTTCAAAATTTTTATTTAACCGAAGTTGGTCATAACACATGAAAAGGTGTTAACCAAAACCAACTATGGAGAACATCCAAGTCAAACTTCTTCACGCCGGATGAAGAGCCAGAAGTTGGATGAGATTAAGGGACATGCTAGTTACTGACCAAGGTGGGCGGGAACCCACCTCCAAGCCCATTGCCACCACGGTTCACCTCTGCCTTTTCCTGCTGCAGACCCCTTTACTGTCGGAAGGGAAGCTGCCCTTGAGGCTTCCTCCGATTCCGTCTGTGCAAAAGCACCCAGGATGGGCAAGTGGGCCTCCGTCTGCACATGCTGCTCCACTGATCTATCCGTGCTGCCATTGTTACCTCCCAGCTTCTCAGGACACCTTCGCTTTTTCACTCTCTCTTTTTCAAGCATGAATAATCACAGGAGCGGCAACCCACCTGGAAAGGTTTCTCACGCCTGAATCAAACATATCCTGTACAAAATAATTAGAGGCTGTTCTTTTCGCATGTGAGAAAGTGGAGCCTGTGAGGTCAGCTGCCAATAACATCATTCACTGGACAAATACTTATAGAAACCCAATGTGAGGTCTCTTGAGAGCCCCTAATTGATAAGAGTAAGCAGACAGTAACAAAGTAGACTCCTATGTTACTGAAAAGGCTGTGACATATAAGAGCCAAATGCACAGAAAGAGGTATCGTAAATGTTGCTCAGCAAATATTTAAACTGCTTCTTCTGTCAAATAGATTTCTGCTGAAATGTTACTTTTTTCTTTGTAATTTTCCATATTTCGTTGTTTATATATAATGAGACTGTTTTGGTCTTATGTACATAATAAAGACATTCATTTTTTAAAACTGCAATTTGTGATTTTACAAAAAGTTTAATGCAGATGTTGAGCATTTGGATGCACTTAAGTGTGTGCAATGCAGTTTAGTCTGCTATAAACCTTGTTCCCAAATTAAAACATATCTTTGGACAATCAAGAGCTACAGAGTACTTACAATCTTCATCTTACAGGGTTCCAGATCCCAGCCCATGTTTATGTATAGGACCACTGCCACAGTCGTGTCACACACACACACACACACACATGCACACTGCTCTCCATGCGAGGACTAGTTTCCACTGTTTATGTGATCTCTGCAGACAAAGAAACATAAAACATTACACCTTCATTTCTGGGAAGCCCTGCATTACTATTTCTACTATTTTGACTTTCCCTCCCATCTTTCAGACAATCTTCAGTAATCAGACCAGTAAGGACTTGGAAATTGGTTTCATTTTTCCAGGATTGCCTACTAAGGAACCCACTGAAGTTCCTAAAGGCAGGCATTATAGGGCCATTTGAATCAACCTAGTGAGAAGGGTTAAATTTTCAAGGTCCTCACTAGCCATTTTTGAGCTCTTTCTCCTGCCACAGGTCTGGGTTTGAGTTCCAGTCCTGACACTTACTAAATACTGTGTGTGAATACAGGACGCTTACTTGCGCACACGACTTAATATCAGCGTGTCTCACTCATTTCCTTGCCTGTAAAATGGGATCTGTTCTGAAGTTGGGAAGGTTAAATGAGACAACTGAAATTCTCCGGCACAATATCTCTTACCTTTATAGGCAGGAGTTCAGTAAATGTTTCCAGGCCTAACTTACCGCCTTACGTTCTCCATTCTGTCTTTATTTCCTTAAATACTGTACTTGTATTTCTTATTCCGTTCCTCTGTTCTACTGCTTCCCTTTCCTTTCTTTCTCTCTCCCTGTCTTTGTCCACTCGCAGACCATCAGGCAGCCTTCCTATCACATTGCTTTCCTGGCGAGTTCTCATCCAAGCTCCTGGAAACCTGACCATCTGGTGAAAACTCCTCCTAACAACTTTCCCAGAAAGTATAGACAATCCAATGGAAATATAAAGCCTGGAGGCTAGACTTGACATTTGACAGGTCCTGAAATCACTACATTAGGCACTGTAAATTGCATTTGTCTCTGCAGAGTTAAAGGGAAAGCTGACACTGCCTTGCTTGTATTCAAGGCATAACTATGGAAAAATAATATCTGTGAAATCTTGGTTTATGATATAAAATTAATATCAAATATAAGCTACTTGACATATAACTATTAACCACGTGAACAATAAATATATGCATATAATTAATGACTGACTAATGTGCTTGTCTGAAATGAATATACTACCAGTCTTGCTTCCACATGGTTCACAGAGTGTGGTCTTCTGCCCGAACTTAAAACAACTGAGAGAAATTTTAGTTAGAATGTCTGATTTCTGTCCTACAGTCACCATTAGTTAGCTTTGTCACCTCAAGTTAATACTTAAATATCTTTGGCCCTCGAATCCCTCATTAATTAAAAGAGGAATTGGGGTTATGCAATCCAAAAAG
This sequence comes from Mormoops blainvillei, assembly GCA_004026545.1. Lineage (NCBI taxonomy): Eukaryota > Metazoa > Chordata > Mammalia > Chiroptera > Mormoopidae > Mormoops > Mormoops blainvillei. The sequence continues at coordinate 204,488 of PVJD01002154.1, read as the reverse complement.
CCCTCCCTGCCCACGAATTCAATAGAATAGTTCATTCTTGCTTCTTATTTATAAGAATAAAATAATGACAGTGTGTGCTACACAGAATTTCATTAAAGAATCATTGAGCTGACCCTTGCCTGTACCTCCTGGGCAGGTAATGATGGTCTAGTACCTCTTCTTTTTTGAGAATAATCACATGATAACAAAAAACACCACAATCAACTACTCCCTGGAAACGCTACCTGTCTTCTTAGTGTCCATCACTCACTCTCACATGAAAAGCAATCATCTCTGTGAGTAAACATCTCTTTGGGTTATTGTTAATTTCCATCAAAATATACATGATAAATACAAAAGAGAGGCAAAGTAGATAGCTATTTGATAGTCAACCTTCTGTCAGAAAGCATTCACACCAATTAACTAGAACGCTGAGGTGTTCCATTTATTTTAAAACACTCATTTTCTAGCCCAGTAGGTTCAGAATTTCAGGAAACAGTATTTGTGTTCTCCTAAGCTCAAGAAAAATTATGTTTTTCCAAATGTCCCTAAGAAATGTAATAGCATGTTGCTTAAAATAGCTGTTCATTCATTTGTTCAACATTTAATGATTATCTATGACTGTGTCAAAAGCTAATGACACCTATATGAATAAGATAAATTCCTTGCCCTCTGGAAGCATATGGTTTAGTGAAAGAAGTAGATACATATCCAGATCTTGACAATCCAATTCGTTAGTAAAAATGTCCGCAGGGCAGAATAGTAAGTGCCTGGAAATCAAGGAATTATTCACAAAGAATTGACTAGCACAGTTCCTGGCACATAGTTAATGCATAATAAGAATGACTGAATAATAACAAGTTGATTTTTGAGCTGGGAGTTTAAAGGATATATACAGGCTTGAAGACAGGATAAGGAAGGATATCTTAAATAAAGAATATAATTTCTGAGAAAAAAAAAGTTTTACTATTGCACCCCGAGAAATGCAACAGTTTAGTGACATAGGTGAAGCCAAAGAAGCAGGCAAAGTCAGACCGCTAGTGGCCTTGTACATCAAGGGAAGAAGTTTGAGTTTTATCCTGATGAAGGTGGAATAGTATTTGCATTTTAGAAAAATGGCTCTAAGAGAATTTTCGGAGGAAAAAGATAGGATGCAGGGAAACATGTCAAAAGCACATAATTATTTATGCAAAGAGAGCCTGAAATACAGCCCTTCCAAAATAAAAAGAGGCATATTGGAAACAATTTGGGAGGTGATAGTTGATCAGTAGCAGAAGGCTAGAAAGAGGGAAGCATCTAGAAAAGTTCCTAGGGTACTGGCTTGGGAAAGTCAATTAACAGTGACACCATGTACTGGAAATTTAAAAGAAAATACATAAGAAAGGGAAGAGGATACACTAAATTTGGAACATGTTGAATTTCAAATATCTAATGTTTGTATAATATATAGAAATGTACATTTAACTTGTAGAAAAAATAGATATCTAAATAAGACAGATTCTACTAAACATAAAGACTTGGAAATATCATTTTTCAAATAGCAGTTGAATTTGTAGGAATTAGAAAGATCACCTAGGAATAGTATAAAAAGAAGAAGGCACAGATGAGATTCCAGGAAAGGTCAGTATATAAGAAAGGGAAAAGTTAATGAAAGAAGAGAATGTAGAAGTCAGAGACAAGCATGAGAAGGCCCCAAAAATGTGATGTTATAGAGGGGAGAGAGAAAGGAGAGTTTAAAGAAAGGAAGTATCATTTATTGATCACCATATAAAAAAAATTTTTTTTTAAAACAAGATTCCCAGAAAACTTACATTTTTATGCACTAGTTTAAAATGCAAAAAAAGGATAGTATACTGCATGGCTTTGACAGTAGAATACTAAAAACCAGTGAAGGCAGTGTCAGTGTGCCATCAACAAGAAAATAAATAGGCACAAAGAGAAATAATTGGTCCGCAAAGGGCCCAACGGAGAAAACATGGCACTTGGCTGAGCTCATATAGTATTCGTAACGGGAAGGAAAGGCCCAGACCTGGGCAAACTGCAGCCATTCCCACCACATGGGACACAGTAATGCCATGGTGCTCTGGCCACACAGACAGGCCACAGCTGCAAGGAACCCATTTATCCATCTCCTCCCTCACCTGCTACTAATGGATTTTCCACACCACTGTCATATTATATTTTCAAAGCTTGGGTTCCTTTATTTTCTTCACCAAACTCAAAAGAATTTTATGGTTGTCCACTATCTCTAGAAATTCAAACATCACAGCCATGTATTCAAATCTATTGACAATATTTTCCTAAATATACCTTTATCTTTATCACACCCGCAGACATTCAGTCCAACTAAAATCATCTCAGCTCCATGCAGACACTCTGAGTTTCCACAACAATCTTCCTTACCTTTTCATCTGTAACTCCCTTTTCCTATGTCCTCTGAGCTTCGAGCCCTTTTTAAATATCACTTCCTCCTAAAAACTGTTCCTAACTCCACATTTCCTCATCATTTCTCTCTCTCTCCTTTAGACAACCATTACCAGCTTTAAATTCAGCTTTGTATACCATGCAAAAAAAAAAAAATTTTGAAGGCCTGAACTCAACGGTTTTATATAATAGAGAAGTTAAATGAATCCTCTAGTTAGAATAACATTCTTGGTATTTAAATAAATTTATTCCAAGCACATTACTTAGCTCATATTCTATTTGGTATTGTGAATGAAGAACAAAAATCAATTTTATATCCCGTAAGCTTCTCTTGCATTAAGATGCCTGTAACAGAATAAAATGTCTTCTCTTTTGTCAATTCAAAACTGCTACTTATTAACAAAATCACTTTGAATAACTATTATCCATGTAACAACATTAACTAATGCTTGAGGTAAATATAATTAACTCATTAAAACCATATCACTGACTTACCTACTGTATACTTATGCATATATTATGGTGTTTTACAGTAAAACACAATGAAAATGTCTGGTGATCAATAGTTTAATCAGCCATTCCAGACTGTTTCCACTCTGAAGTATGTTGTCACTAATTAAAATTCATACTGGTAATCTCTCCTTGGACCATTAATGTCATACTAAACGTTTGATTAATTACTCTATAAAAGCATGTTTTCTACATAGCTCTCAGCATTTGGCAGCAGTAAAGTATTTCTGCTAATAGCTGCTTTACAATGAAACATTATAGATCTAAACCAGATAAATTTCCAAAGGCATTCTTATTTCTATAAAATTTACTTTGACCCTGGAACAATTTGCAACTCTTTGCAAAATAATATCTTTGTGAGAGCTTGCTTTCTTCACCACATGAAAGGTTTGGAAGAGGTGTATGTGTAGGACATGCTGTTTGCAGGCCATCCAAGTGAAGATGTTGATAAGAAAATTAGAGATGTGGGTGTGCAGCATGCAAGTGAAAGTGGATAAAGATTTAGATGTATAGTCGTCACAATGCAGCAATCATTGGAGTCACGGGAGCCATATGATAGTGGGACAATTAGTGTGGAGGAATGTATAAAAGCTGGTGGAAAAAAGCTCTCAGATACAGTTTGTGGAAGGGAACAAGAGGGACAACACATTAAAGAAAACATTAAAAAGGAGAAACAAGGAAATACAAGGTCTTGGATGACAAGAGAGGAGAAAGTTTTAACAGGACAACAAAGTATAATTATGCAGCCATGGATGACTGAGGCAAGAATGGTTTCCTAGAGTGGTAGAGGTAGAATCGAGAGTGGCACGGGGATAAAACTGAGTGGTTGGAACATAGACTACTTTTTAGGGAAGAGAAGGTGAAAGGAAAATTAGAAGGAACATAGTTCAAAGATCTATTCAATGTGAAGTTTTTAAACTGGCTTTTAGCTTGCTTTCTCTGTGTTTGTTTTGTCCTCATTAATGTTGTTCAGTTATTGTATATTCCACTGTTGTTTTGATTCAGTTCCATGTATATCCTTAAGTTCCTCTTACTTTCTCCTTAATTCACAACAGTCCCTACCACTTCCATTCCTACAACACCTCTGAAACTCCTCTTGTTATGATCACTATTTTGTCTCCAGGCTACGAAATGTCAGAGATCACTTCTCTGTTTTTACTGTATTTGAAATTTCAGCTGCATTTAAAACACTTGGTCTATGTGCTCTACAGTGCTGCTCAAGTCTGCTATTCCCTTATGATTTTCTGCCTGGATGATCTATTCATTATTGAAAGTGGAGTTTTGAAGTCTACTTCTATATCACTGTCTATTTCTCCCTTCAGATCCATCAATGTTTGGTTTATATATGTAGGTTTTCTATTGTTGGGTGCATGTATATTTATAATTATTATATCTTCATGTTGAATTGGCCCTTTTGTTAATATGCAGTGATCTTTGTCTCAGGTGACAGTTTTGTCTCAAAGTCTATTGATGAAATGAAGAGACAACCTATAGAATGAAAGAAAATATTTGCAAACCATGTATCTAATATAGGATTAATATTCAAAATATATAAGGAATTCCTACAGCTCAATAGCAAATAATAATAATAATTAATTATGACAACCTGATTTAAAAATGGTCAAAGGACCCGAATAGCCATTTCCCCAAAGAGGATATACTAATGGCCAATAGACATCAAATAGTGCTCAACATCATTAATCATGGAAATGTAAATCAAAACAACAATAATATATCATCTCACTTGTTAAAGTGGCTGTCATCAAAAAAAAAAATAGTAAGTGTTGGCAAGGATGTGGAGAAAAGCAAATCCTTGTGCTTTTGTTAGTGGGGATATGAACTGGTGCAGCCACTATTAAAACAGCATGGAGGTACCTCAAGAAATTAAAGATAGAACTACCACATGGCACAGAAGTCTCCCTTCAGTGCACATACCCAAAGGAATTAAAATCAGGATCTTGTAGGTACCTGCACTCACATGTTCACTGCATCATTATTCACAATAGCCAAGATGTGAAAGCAACCTAAATTTCTGTCAACAGATGAATGGATGAAGAAAAGGTTATATATATATATATATAATATATATATATAAAATATATATATATTATATATGTATATACATATATAAATTTAGTCTTTAAAAAAAGGAAATCCTATCATTTGCAACATGGATGAACCTGGAGTGCATTATGATAACAAATAAGCCAGACACATAGAAACAAACACTACAAACACTGCAGGAAATCACTTGTATAAGGAATCTAAAGTAGTCAAACTCATAAAAACAGAGAGTAGAATGGTAGTTGCCAGGGGCTAGAAGTAGGGAAAAAAGGGAGGTGTTAGTCAAAGGGTACTAAGTTTCAGTACACGTGATAACAAAGGTCCAGGTATCTGTATAGCACAATATCTACAGTTAATTATGCTGTATTGTAGACTTAACATTTTGCTAAGAGGGTAGATCTTGTGTTTTGTATCCTTAAAATAAGTAAACAAATGGGTAACACACTGAATCCAGAATCTTTGGTTAGTGATATATATAGATATATAGATATATGGTAATATATTCTCATCTCATTCTCAGGTTTCTTTAATATAAATGGGTAAAATCCTATCATTTTGGGCAAATATCTCTGTCTAGTTCATACTTCATATTCATCTTCCTGTGGCCCAGGGGTTTTAGTCTAATTTTATGTCTAGAAGAAATGAGTGAAAGTGGAACTTAATTTCAGGATGATCAGCATTTTTCAGAAAGATGATTACTTCAGGAGATCTCATCAGAGAGGTTCTTCATGCAAGGGGAGGCAACAGACAACGGAGAAACCACTGCTTCCATTGGCAAAGGAGGCCCAGTGGAATCTGCAAAACGTTAACCTGAAGTCATTCAAGGCAGAGCATCCTTAAAAATGTACTGTGGGTCCTGGTCTCAGAAGGAAGTGCTGATTGCGCTGAGCTAACAACAGACAATCCAGCACAAGTTGCAATAAGCAGTTATTTATTGTATGATTTTCAAGAACAATGGTAAACTTAAATTTCCCCCAAATTTCTCCATTCCAACCTGTACCTAATTTCAATTTCATTTATGGGTGTGAGCAAAACTAGGACTTTGCTTGTTAAAATGCAAATTTATAAAGTTTAATAACATGTCTGTTAATATAAATGAATCAATGAGATGCCACCTTGATAGAGTTTTAAAGAGAACATAAAAGAACAGAGAACATAAGAACTTTAAGTTCCTGACAGAAATCAATAAAACAAAGAACAAGGGGAGAAAAGAGACAAGATATTCAGAGAAACTGGCCTGAATAAAGTGAGGGGGAAATCATGTTTGATGTCCATGGTAAAACACATAAAATAATTTAAAGTGTCCTCATTAAATTGTCATAATAAAATTATTAGTTTAACAAATAGTTTATTTTAAAAAGAAATAAATATTTATTTTGTTTTATAATAAAGTTTTTAAACATTGAAAATAAAAGTAAACACATTTTCTATAAAAGATCATTGTGTCTTTATAAGTCAAATTTGAATTACACTTTGCTCCTTTTAACGATTGGTAGGCTTTTCCTCCTAATGATTTATTTAGAAAAATTTCCAATGGTAGGATTGTTTTTATGGCTCTGTCCTACCAAAAGAAAGTAAACATGATTTTTTTTCTAGCAAAGTCATTTACCAGCTGATAGCTGGTAAAATTCAATTATCTGAGACCACACAATTAGGAAAGTTGAATTTCTTGAAGTTTTTATTAGGAGTATGAAAGAACTGCTTCAAGATTGGCCTAGCACACACACAAATCAACAAAGTTAGAGTCCCTAATTCCTTTCCACTAGTTATTATAAGAGACCCCAGGGGATATAAAAGACATTGTAATCCCCAAAGAAAATGGCGAGGCAAAATTGCCTTCATGATATCAAAAAGATATCTCGGTAAGGGAAAAGAGAGAGGATTAAGATAAACACCAGAGTTTTCATAACACAGAATAGCTGAGACTAGTAATCCCCTACTGATGTATGATAGGAAGCACTGATGTATGATAGGTAAAGTGCCTCTTGAGATACTGGCGCTATGAACTGCGTTCATTGAAGAACATTATTTACCTGTGCTCAGTCTGTGAATGTACTAGGTAGAAAATAATGATGAAGATCAAAAATTTCAATCTTACTGACAGTACCTAGGGATAATGCTGTAAGATTGTGCTGGCAACTTCATCTTAAATTTGTGCTTTCAATTGTTATAAATTTTCTTAAAAAATAATACTTCAATGCTGATATGTTTCAACTGGTCTCTTGATGACTATAATAAGACATGTTGAGCAAAATCCATTCAACTGTTTTGTACATCTCATCTAGTAAATATTTATCATTTTCCAATATTAATCCATAAACCTGTCATCATACTGTTCCCCATACTGATCAAAATACATTCCATGGGACCTAGGATTAGATATATTCTATAAGCACAATAAATAGTAAATTAAGTTTTAACACAATAGAAAATGAAAAATAGGAGGAAAGAAATACATAATATAAAACATAATAAAATGTGTTAGCCTTAGTCACACTCTTAGGTAAAACATATTTATTACCTTATAAGTGTATTCCCACCCCAATTTAATAATGTCACATCAAAAAAACACTGAGGCTTGCCTAAGGAATAAGTTTACTTGGATAATTTCACCATTCTTAATGCATCAATTGCTCATTTAAAAAAATGCTACCCTCCAGGGAGGAAAGAATATAAGAAAACCAAACAACATGATAAGCAAGTAGTGTATTTGAGATTTGTTATTTTTTAAATATGCCTTGCTTTAAAATTACATTTTTATCTTGGTGTTTTAAATAATCCTCAAGAATTAAAAATCTCTCTTTGCTATTAACATCAAGTTTTCTTAATATGTGCCTTTTTTATGATAATGTTTGACATTACTATATTATTTTTAACAAATACTCCTCTTGTACTCCATGATATATCTCTTCTTTATCTCTTAATTCTGAAAAGTCCTGAACACTGAGGGAAAGAAATGCCAAGCATTTGTATGGGTGTTGAACACAGAGAGATGCAATCAAATTCCTCATCATTTAGTTGATACTTTCTTCTAATGTCTTGAAGAAATTAAAGACTATCTTAAACTCTGGCTGATGGAAGGAAATTGTGATAAATACTAGGATGTAATTGTGTAAAGTATTAAATGATCATTAATTATCTAATAATGCTTTAATAGTAATAGTATTAGTCTACTTGTATTTTAAAAAAGCAAAGAAAAACCTGCCACCAATAAAAAAAAAATTGTCCATTATGAGCCTAAATATCCTACATATGTCTACCTGGAAATCTACTAAAGTGGTATATAGAGATAAACATGCATATATACATATGAATCATTAATCTTCAAAATACTTAGCAATCAGAGATTTTGCATTTCTAAAAAACTCTCAGATGAGACCATTTTAACAGACTGAGGATCACATTATAAACAGCAAGGTTCAACAGCCCTCTCTACACGTACTGTAACAGAATCTTCATTTAGCAAGATCCCTAGATGATTCATACTCACATTAAAGTCTGAGAAGCATAGTCATCAGCTGAGAAAGCAGGACCACATATAGTAAGGAATGATCATTATTTTTAACTTTTCTTGGTCCCTTAAGAGTAGAGACTGGTTTGCCCTTTGCTTATGCTCAGTATCTGTTTTGACTGGTCACTATGCTTTTCTGATTGTTTTATAGTCATGACATACTGGTTGTTAAGTATTTTGACATTATCCTTGATTGTTATGTATATATGCATATGTTTATCTATATATGTCATTTTAATAGAATTCTAGACCCAAAAATAGCTTTCAAAAATTAAGATGAAATAGAGACTTTTTTAAACAAATCAAAGCTAGGAGATTTCATTGTAATACCACCAAACTGGAATAGAATAAATATTAAAGAAAGTTCTTCATGTGTCTGTTCTTATGACAGTATCAGACTGTTTTGATTACAGTGGCCTTGTGGTATAGTTAGGTATCCATTATTATGATCCCTCCTACTTTGTTCTTCTTTCTCAAAATTGCTGAGGCTATCTGGGGTTGTTTATGGTTCCACATCAATTTTTGAAATATTTGTTCTATATCTGTGAAAAATGTCATTGATGTTTTCATAGAGATTGCGTTGAATCTATAGATTGCTTTGAGTGGTATGGACATTTTAATGATGTTAATTCTTCCAACCCATGAACATAGTATATGCTTCCATTTATTTGTGTCTTCCTTAATTTCTTTCTTCAGTGTTTTGTAGTTTTCTAAGTACAGGTATTTTACCTCCTTGGTTTATTCCTAAGTATTTTATTTTTCTTATTGCACTAGAAAATGGAATTTTGTTCCTAATTTCTGTTCCTGATATTTCATTGTTAATGTATAAAAATGCCTTCAATTTCTGAATGTTGACTTTGTATACCACTGTTTTGCCAAATTCATTTATTAGGTTGAGTAGTTTTTTGGTGGAGTCCATAGGGTTTTCTATGTACACTATCATGTCATCTGCAAACAATAACAGTTTTACCTACTTCTTTCCAATTTGGATGTCTTTTTTTCTTTTTCTTTCTTTTTTTTTGGTCTTGTCACTGTGGCTAGAACTTCAATACTATGTTGAATAGAAGTGGTGAAAGTGAACTCCCGTATCTTGTTCCTGATCTTAGTGAGAAAGCTTTTAGTTTTTGCCTGTTGAGTATGATGTTGGCTGTAAGAACAGACACATAGATCAATGGAGCAAAACAGAACCAGAGACATGGAAATAAAGAACAAACTGACAGTGACCAGAGGGAAGGAGGAGGGGAGATAACAGGGGAAAGGAGGAGAAGGGTTTAGACTAGGAATATGTATAAGGGACCCATGGGCATGGACAACAGGGTGGGGATTGACTGTGGCAGTGGAGGGGTGGGTGCAACAGGGGAGAGCAATGGGGAAAACAGTGGAACAACTGTAACTGAACAACAATTTAAAAAATCAAATGGAAAAGAAAGTTCTTCAGGCAAAAATAAAGTGATACCAGGTAAAAGTGGTAAATATGTGGATAAATATAAAAGACAATATTTTATTTCTTAATCTTGTAAAGGTAATTCATTATTCAAACAAAATAACAACAATGTACAGTGATATTTATAACACATGTAAAGTAAAATATGTGCCAATAATACAACAAAGGTCAGGAGGAATAGAAATACTATGCCATAAATTTCTTTCATTACAATTGTAGCAGTTTGATATTATCTGAAGGTGACCTTTAAAAAGTAAAGCTGCATATTGGAAATGCTAGAGCAACGAATAAATTTTTTTTTAAGTGATAGAACTAGTCAGCCAAAAGTGGAATTATTTCTTAAAACTCAATTAATCAAAAAAAAATGCAGTAAAAGAGGACAAGTGGAAGAAAAATATATGGGACAAATGGAAAACAAAGATCAAGAAGGTTTACATAATGAAAGAGAGGTTAATTTATCAACAAAACATAAAAATCCTAAATACATATGCACCCCAAAACAGCTTTAAAATACATGGGGTAAAAACTGATAGAGCTAAAATGAAAAATCAGTAAACTCACAAATATAGTGGATATTTAATACTGCCCTCTTAACAACTGGTTGGACAAAAAGAAAAAGAATCAAATAAAAATGTATTAGGAGACTTGAACACACTGGATGGGATATTAACCAAGAGACTACATTCTGAGCCATAAAACAAGTCTCAATAAGGTTAAACATATTAAAATTATACAGAATATGATTTTTGATCAAAACTTTTTATGAAAATAAATTATAAACAACAAGAAAAGGAACTCTGAATAATCCTCATGTATTAGGAAATTAAATAAGAGCCATGATTCAAAGAGAAAAATCACAAAAGAAATTTTAAAATATATATACTTTTATTGTTGTTCAATGACAGTTGTCCCAATTTTTCCCCTGTTGCTCTCCCATGCCCCACCCATACCCCTACTCCCTCAGTGAATTCCCACCCTGTTGTCCATTACCATGGGTCCTTTATACATGTTCTTTGACTAGACCCTTCCCCTTCTTTCTCCCATTATCCCTCTCCCCTGTCCCTCTGTTCACTGTCAGTTTGTTCCTTACTTCCATGTCTCTGGTTCTATTTTGCACACTTGTTTGTTTTGGTCATTAGGTTCCACTTATAGCTGAGATCATGTAGTATTTGTATTTCGCAGCCTGGCTTATTTCACTTAGCATAATACTCTCTAGTTCCATCCATGCTGTTGTGAAGGGTAGGAGTTACTTCTTTCTTTCTACTGCACAGCATTCCATTGTGTAAATGTACCAGTCTTTTGATCCACTCATTTACTGATGGGCCCTTAGGCTTTTCCCAGCACTTGGTCATTGTAAATAACACTGTGATGAACATTGGGGTGCATAGGTTCTTTTGAATTGCTGTTTCAGCATTTTTAGGGTATAATCCCAGCAGTGGGGTTACTGGATCAAAAGGCAGTTCTACCTTTAATTTTCTGAAGAAATTCAAAACTGTTTTCCACAGAGGCTGCACCAGTCTGCATTCCCACCAAGTGTCCTAGGGTTCCCTTTTCTCCACAACCTCGCCAGCACCTGCTGTTTGTTGATTTGTTAATGAAGACCATTCTGACTGCTGTGAACTGGTATCTTATTTTACTTCACATCTCTCTGATGGCTGGCAATGTTTAAAAGTATTTTGAACTTCATGAATATTAATCAGATCACAAGATACAACGGAAAATACTTCCAGGACAGCCACTTTGGAAGAGATTTTGGCACTTCCTCACAAACTCACATACACGGACAATGAGAGAAAGGACTCACATACACAGACAATGGTGTGGTGATTGTGGTGGGCAGGGGTGCAAAGATGGAAGAGGGTACAGGGAGGATAAATGGATAAATGGTAATGAAAAAATACAATATAAAAATAATGCATAAAAAAGCTGGCCCAAATTCAAGGAAAAAATTATATGTGAATATTTAAAATGATTTTATATATAATAGTATAATAAAAACACTTAGAGATAATAAAACAACAAATGTAAGATATGTAAAATGAAAATTATAGATGTTGCTGAGGGAAATGAAAGAAAGTCTATGTGTAAAGACACCATCTTCAAGTTCCAGAAGACTCAAAACTGTAAGGTATCAATATTTCCAAAGTTGAGCTATAGATTCAACAATATACCAGTCAAAATTCAAGAAAAATTTCTCAGTATTTTTTGTAGAAATTCACAAGTTGTTTTTTAAAATGATACAGAAATACAAAGAACATATAATAACTAAAAAAAATTTTGAAAAACAACAAAGTTGGAGACTTACACTACCTGATTTGAACACTTACTATAATTCTGCAATAATCAAGGCAGTGTAGTATTGATATTAGGTTAGATATTTAGATCAATGTAACTGTAGAAAACATCCAGAAAAGATCCCCTCATACAAAATGACTGGGCAAGCTGAAATTGTGTTAAGTGATCTTAACAATCAATTGAAAAAAATGTAATTGTTTTGTGACCTTTTCAATTTTGTGAAAACATTTTAAACTCTCTTACTGTTGGCTATGAATATGTAGGGAAATTTTTACAATAGTAAAACTGCCATTTATTCAACATATAATAATTTAAAATATTAGAACATGGATAATCTAAGTGTTTTCATTCATTGTTTAAAAATCTTATCAAGAGAAGTGTAAACAGTTCACTCTTCTACCTCTGTCATACTACCACACAGAAGCATCCATTCTGTGCCTTGAAAATCATACACTCTTGTTTGGATCAGATTTTACCATGTTACCCTTGTATATTCAGTGTCATGTAATACTTCCAAATGTTCCTTTAATGTTAAATTTTATGCCAATGTAACTTTCTCTGAGACATCTTCCTACTCTTCATGAGAATGCCTTTCCTCCTTTATGTCAATAAGTCCCCTTACTACATTCCCCTGGCTGCCTACCCAACCTCTCAGTGGCACCAGGGTTAACGGTGCTGCACTCAGCTATTCCTTCCTTAACTACACTGACATTCCAAAACATTATTACCTTCTGTTTCTTTGCTGCACTTACATCGTGATTAGCCAATTCCCTCTTTCAAGCATCCATTTGTGTAAAATGTCACATGGGTTATCGATGGGTTGCAAAGGGCTACACAGTTACTTTTCATGCGTTAAATAACATGCACACTAGAAAATCACCAACAGACTTCGAAAGAAATGACATGATTGGTCATTAATTATAATGTGTGTCTGTAATTTATGTAGCAATCTTTGGACTGAAGAGCTAGTAGGGAATCTATATTTTATGCTCAGTTAGTATGTTGTGGTAACTGAAATTTGAACTGTGTTGTTAGGAAACATGTCATTTAACTAAACTGTGCTAACTAAAGATCATGAATATTGGAATTGTGCAAAATAAGAACTGCTTTATTGAAATATTAAATTTAAATTATTTTGAATACTTCTGGGTATCTACTTTAACTATTAGAAAATTTTACTTATATATATATAGGTTTTTACTTTTGAAAGTGTTTTTTGTATTTCTTAACTCATTCTTAATGATTTTTGGTAAATCGCAGAATTACAACTGGAAGGAAACTTGTCCATTGTATTAGTGAAATAGGATAATTGCTTTAGCAATACCCTCAAGTTTTCAGTGGCTAAATACAGTAAAAATTATTTCTTCCTCAGGCAATAGCCCAATGCAAGATAGCAAAAGGAGTTCTGCTCCATGCAGTCATTCAGGCCCCCAGATTATTCTGTTTTGTGAACCTTCCCTTGTCCAGGGAGTTATAGTCTTCTTTATCCAGCAGATAGATGAAGAAAGAGACACTTGTCTATGAAAGCTTTTATGGCCCCGGACTGTAAATGTTGTACATCACTTAGATTTGATTTGCCACAATTAAATGGTATGGGTACCTCTAAATGCAAAGGAGATTGTGTGTCAAGCAGAGAAAAGAGATCTATGTTAAACAACTATCCAGTTAATGCTCCAGAAGTCCTCTAATTTGTCTGTTTTAATTTACATAGAAGGTTTTGGGGGCCCAGGGAGATAAAGGTTACATAGTGAGTGAAAAAAATCAAACTGGGACCAGAATTTATATGACCTGACTCCCACGTCAGTTGTCTTGCCTTTCTATTAAATGACAATTCACTCTCACTCCTATTCTGTTTTCATCATTGCCTATTTGTCCTTTAATTGAATTAATTTTAAATTCAAAGACTAAAATGCGTTCAAAAATTTAAAATAAAATTAAGCTGCTAATAAATTATACAACCAAAAATTACTTCAAAGTCATGTAAACTGTAAGTTCATAAACATATAAAGTATTTTATACTATCTCCCTTAAATAAGATGTGATAGATGAATTGTATGTAATTGTATGTGCAAAGGTAACTCAGTTGTGAAAAACTTAGCCCTTGGTGTTGATTCTTCTTGTATGTCAATGCTATACGTTTTCATATTTTCTCACAAACATCAGACCTTCTTAATTACACAAATATATCATCTATACCTGTGACTACAATTCAACAATTAAAATCTTGAAATTAGGGCATCATTTATCTTAGAGCATACAGAGTTGTTCATTTTTCCAAATAACTAGAGGAAAGCAATCCTCACAGTTTATATACTGTTTATGAAAGTAATATTGCATAATTCATCACTAGATAAAATACAACAGGCAAGTACAAAGAAAGCAATGACATTTTAACTTTTGAACCCAATGAAGCATATATGTACATAACAGCAAAATATCTTCCAAATGGCCATTTCATGGTATTGCAGCATGAACCTTCTCTCACCTTATGCCCCAGTTAACTTTACTATTAATAATTTCAGTATTATCCTTGCACTGTTTTTGCTTATTTTTCTATGTCACCTGTATAAATAAATCTACTTTACATTTTCCTTTGCCTAAAACCATAATTTACCATTGTTTCCTTTTGCAATTTATTTTCCCATTCTTAGACTTTATGACGCATGATAGATATGGTGCTGCCATGCTTTAGGAGGTCTAGGCCCTTCTGTCTTACCTGAAAATTTGTTTTGTCCTCATTAAATAAATAGATCTGTATCACAAATGAAAATATATGCTCATAGTTCAAAGACATATTATCTACGCTGGGATCCAAATTGACCATATACACAAAGTATGTCTCTTCACAACTCAGATCTTCCAGATAGTCAACTAATGAAATAAACCTAATCACCAGGAAGTTACAATTTCATAGAAATAAAAATCTCACCCTAATCCAGCTTCTTGGAGAACCTCACAGGGATAGTCAATGTAAAATCTGATATCCCTTATTATTCCCAATGACTTGGAGCCACACCCAGCATGATGTGCGGGCCTCTTCATCCATACCTTACCTAGCAAAAAAGGCGGAGATAATTGAGATGACCTTGAATTCTAGAGAAGTCCAGGAACATAAATTATAAGGCAAAGGCAAAGTTAGAAATCTTGGAAGTAATATCATTAGGGTAAAAATATAATATATAGATAGGTTCAAGTTCAGATAACATTTTAGAAATAAGCAGGTTTAAGCCCCTAAGGAAAACTGCTTTGTATCAAAAACAGAACCAAAGAACAAAAACACTGGAAAAAAATAAGTCAATTTAATGCTAACTGTTGTCTGCAAGATAAACTTCAATAAATAGCTTGGCGTGGGCGTGGGGTAGTCTTTTTTTTTCGGACAATTAAGGTGACAGAAGCATAACACTGTTCCTGCATGTTTGGTTGGAAACCAACCAGGATTAGAATTATCATTGAGAAAAGACTGCACAATAACCAAACAAAGTAGTTTAGGACTCCAAACCCCTTCCCCTATTATACTGAGCTGATAGTAGTAGAATGATAAAGTAGATGTTCAAGCCTAATAATGACACAAATAAGTAGCGCTTTGAGGACTATCCAGAACATAGCAGATACTGTTCCTAGGATTAAAATGGGAAGATACCTTGCAGAGACAAAAGAGGGAATAATGAAGGGGGCCTGGTTGATTTGCAAATTTGTAAATCCAGGTATACTTACTTAGACCATCTCAGGGCTGCAGACCTGTCCACGCTGCCACTGACCCAGCAGCCAGTCAGCGGAAGTAAATCAATGTTATCTGATTCCTGTTGCTTCTCATCCTCTTTGCCTCTGCACCTCTACAAATTCTTAGATTAAGAATCGGAGGAGGTAATTCCCTAAACAGTAACTGGGAATTAAATTTGCTTTGTAACAAGCCAACTAACTTTTCTCATGTTCCTTATGAAAAAGGGTAAGATTACCTAGATTAAGAGGGGAGGGGTCATCCATAAAAGAGTGTAAGGGTAAGACACAGAAGTCATAGTGAAATTTAGTATTAGCTCTAAAATGAGTAAACACTGGAAGGAAATGAAAGCCAGAAGAAACTTCAGCAAAACTGTAAATTAGAGAAACTAAATTAGATTTATCACAAATATTATGCCTATTTGACTACTATGCCTATTAATTATAGTTGGGTAAAAATCAAGAAAAAAATTCTAATTTGCAGTGCTTGAAAAACCTGCTTTTTAACCAAGAAAACATCACTAAATTGCTAAATTATCTTGAGAAAAACAATAATTCAGGATCTTAATTTCCTTATCTTGAAAATTGTCATTTTTGTTAGGTTACCTCTTCCAACATGAAAATTCTATAACTAAGCTAAAATTAAATATATCCAACTTTCAGCAGCAAAAGAAATTCAGAGGTTCAGTTCAAGAGATCTGAATTCTTAGCCCTTAACTTCAGCTCTGACATTAGGTACTCGAACATCACATACCACTACAACACCATTATATGCTGCATTTTATCAGTCTCCCTTTCCCATGTTTCTTCCTTCTTCATTGTTTTATTGCCAAAGTGTCCAACATTACACATTGATTAACACCAGACCATCACTGATGATTGACTTACTGGTCAACATATCGATTTCTGGGTAGCCTATGAATCTTTTCTGAATCTGGTCTGAAGCCCAGATTTTTGGAAATGGCAGAGGACCACAAGTCTAAAATATTACAATCTGTGAATACAGAAAAAGTAACCTTTTCTCAATGATTAAGAGGAGAAAACCAATATACCCTAAATAGCAATTTCAGGATATTATACACATTCCTATATAAAATAATTTTACATGTTTGCCCTTTTCCATGCATACAGACACACATACACATTCACACTTACCCACAGACTTCTGCCTACTCTACATTCTCCAATGAATCCAAGTGCAATCTTCCTTCCAGAATCTTTTCTATGTGAGGAAAGACAAAAATATTACATGGAGTAAGCCTGCAAAGGCGGTTAACGAAATTTGTAGGTTCCTCAGGAATAAATTTGTGTGAATACATTTAGTAATTCTAGAAAATGACATCCATTCCCACCCTTAATTTTCCTACCTTTGAATAAAATGGCTACCAAAAATAAGAGAAAAACTTAAACTGTAATTTAAAATAAAAAGACAGACAAATGAAATGGCAAGACCTATTAGACCAGTTTTCTATTCCTCTGCTATCAGGCACAACAATCCCTTCGTGCCCCTGAAACCATATAGAAAACATTTCTATTTAAAACATTCATGAAAAGGGAACAGAATGTCAAAAGACATTTTGATTTCAAGTAGTTACAAAGAGTAAATTGTTCAATAGGTTACTATATATGTTGTTATAACCACATAAAACTGCTCAGTTCAATTTATACCCAAGTATAATATGGTTAAGGTATTAACTTTCAGAACATCTTATTTGGACAATAAATAGATAAGTCAAATGAAAACAAGTTATATTATTGTATTATCTAGATTCTCTCTTTTAGAAAATTTCAGAGAATCAAGCATTCTGGCTAGAGGATTGTGATTGATTTCTTTCCACTTCTTCAACAAAGAAATTTTGCCTTTCCCTAAAAACAATTACGGTTCAGTTCCCCACAGTGATCCTTAAACACATATCTTCACACAGGTACACACGCCAACAAAATATAAAGCTTCAGAACAAGTATTTACTCAGATGTATACTTGCAGTTATTTTATACTTAGGAATCTATTTCTAAAGAAAAAATTGAGTTAATATATACATCTTATGTCTTTATGGGGAGATAGATGTTCCACAAAGATAGTGAGCCAGACATTGGTCTTCCAACAAGTTTAATATGCACAAAATAAACTCAACTGGACTTCTGTCAGTAATAACAGAGTAAGATCTTACCAAACCAATTCACACAAAAACTATAAAATCTGAATATAATACAAAAACAGTTACCTGAAGGTATTTGTGTATTTATCATCTCCAATATAGATGGTAAGTTTCTTGAAGGCATAGTATTTAATCACCTACTTATACATTAAGTTATTAAATTTTATACTGTTTCCCCCATAGTTATTGCACAATGTATATTTGTTGAGCTAACTACTCTGTACTCAATTTATAGAAGAGTGAGTTATTAAAATTGATGCTGGCAGAGATACAGAAACACCCCTTTCTCTGGTCAGATGCTACAAACATTATTCACACAGGTATACTTCAACAGACTCAGTAGGCACGTTCCAACACCTTACACTAGACAAAATCATAGCAGGAGCACATTTTCCAGAGTTTTCCCTTTCATCACAAATATGCCAACACTTAACTACAAAGGAGACTATCTCCTCACAGTGTTCGGAATTCTCTTAGCTAACTCTCCTGGACTTGAGGGTAAATAAGGAAAATGTTAATGGCATAGGAAAAAAACTGATGATTATCCCAGAATCATCTCTATTCTTAACAACAAAACTGTGAAGAATAGAAGAAATATTGAAGCCACTGGCCTGTGTGGCTCAGTTTGCTGGTGCGTCGCCCTGGAGCCGAACAGTGACGGTTCAGTTCCCAGTCAGGGCGCATGCCTAGGCCTGGGTCTGATCTCAGTCCCCTGTGAGTCGGATCTCTGTCTTGTCAAATATGGGAGGGAACCAATTGATGCTTCTTTCTCACATCGATGTTCCTTTGCCTTCCTTTCTTTCTGAAAGCAATGAAAAAATGTCCTCTGATGAGGATAAAAAACATTAAATAAATAATTTTTTTAAAAGAAATATTAAAGTTTAACTTACTCTCTTTTTTTCTCTCAGGGTCAGGTAAAGATAACAGTCAGTCCCTAAGCACAGTTCAACACATAACAGAAATGTTTTGAGGACATTCTTCACAACATTAATGACTACCTTTGCTTGACGTCTATGAGTAAAATTTCTCTTAGGTTTCAATATAAGAAGTAACAAAATCTGTATCATGAAGCTCTCCTAAAGTTCAAAAGAGATAACATGCATTGAAGTGTTTAGCACTCTACCAGCACATGAGGACTCTGTAAGTGGTATTATTATTATTATTATATTCCAAAAAAACTACCATATTCAGTTATGAACACATATATCACAAAAATTATTTGTTCACAGCTGCTACAACATGAAAAATCTAATATTTAACCCAGACATTTATTGACTTCCTACTACGTCCCAGGCTCCTCATTCCATAGAGTAATTTACTTAATTTTAATATTGTGTTGCCAATACCTTATAATCACAATATAGGAAATAATTCAAGTGATCTTGTAGCCACTGGGTGAAGTAGTTTGAACAATACCTCAATAGCAACTGAAAGGACATATTAATCATCTTTCATGGATCAGTGTTAATAGTTTATGCTTTTTTGTGGCTGTTTTGTTTCTATTTCCTGTTATGTTTTTGTTTTTTTTTCCTTTGGTTGGATGATTTTTTTAGTTAGGATATCATGAGGTGAAAAAAGCTCTAGTGACGGTACACAGGACTTATGTACAAGAATGGTCAGGTCAGTGCACTGAGATTAATAATTTCAGTCAGGTTAATATCTTCCTTGGCCTGGTTACTGTAAGATCTGCAAATTGTGGGAACAGTAAATTGGGAAAGGAAACCTGCAGTCCTTAATGCTAATATCTAGAGTATGAAGGATAAAACAAAACTGTTGGGATAAAAACATATAATACCAAATTTTTTTTAAAGCATGCATATGCTAATAAAGGCAATAAACAAATAAGGTGGAAGCAGCCTTGGAACTGGGACAGTGCAGTGCACGATTTAGTAGGCATCGGAGAAAAAGCTTGCCCCCCAAAAGTAAATGACCTTTAAGACTTTAGAGGAGAGGGACATAAAGGATTTACTTTATTTCAATAAACATATGTTGCTACTGGGGTTGATGATGAGACTGCATCTACAAAGAAAAGAAAAAAATATTTTTGTTTATTGCTTTGCCAAGTAGCAAAACATCATTAATGAATACTTATGGATGAATCCTTTTTAATAAGCAGAGTGGAAAATATAGAGAACCAAAAACTATACCTACCTGACCATTGTGGTGCTGTCAAAACACAGACTTTATGTTATTAATAAAATTATCCTTTTTCCCTTAGATGTACTGGGTATAACATTCTGCATATGGACAAAATCACCAAGTAGTTCAGGACAATGAAGTTAACCAGGTTCTGGATAGTATCTGAGGCTATGAGAAATTATGTCATTCACAAAACTTAACCCAGGTATAGGAAAAGATGTTCAAATCACTAATTATTAGAGAAATGCAAATCAAAACCACAATGAGATATCACTTCACACCTGTTAGAGTGGCTATATCAAAAAGACAATAAATAAGTATTGACATGAATGTAGAAAAAGAGGAGTATTTGTACACTATTGGTGGGAATGTAAATTGGTATACCCTTTATAGGAAACAGTATGGAGGTTCCCAAAAAAATTAAATACAAAAATACTACGTGATCTAGTAATCTCACTTCTAGAATATATCTCTAGAGGAAATGAGATGAGTATTTTGAGGAGATAAATAAACTCACATGTTCATTGCAGCCTTATTCACAGTAGCCACGATATGTATGGAAAAACTTAAGTGTCCATTTACAGATGAATAAGTAAAATAGGGTATATATTTTCTTCAACATTTACAGATGAAGAAATAAAGCTTATTTTTTTTATACACACACAAACAATGGAATATTATTCAGCCTTAAATAAGAAGGAAATCCTGATATTTGCAGCATGATGGAGGACACTATGCTAAGTAAAATAAGCCAGATGCAGAAAGATGCATACTAAATGATCTCACTTAAGTGTAGAATCTAAAAAACTTAAACTCATAAAAGCAGAAAGTAGAATGGTAGAAATGGAGAGATATTAGTTAAAGGGTATAAACTTTTAGTTTTGCAGGATGAATTAAGTTCTAGAGATCTAAGGCACAGCATTTTGACTACAGCTAATGACACTGTATTGTATATTTGAAATTTATAGAAAGGGTAGATCTGTTCTCACCACAAAAAAAAGGCAAATATAACTTTGTGAGGTGATGGACATGTTAATTAATTTGATTGTGTACTATATCAAAACATATTGTTCACTTTAAATATATATAACTTTTTAATTATACCTAAATAAAACTTGCAAACATTTTTCACGAAATATCCATTTGAAATTAGAAGGCTTTAATATCAGAGTTATGTTGTAGAAAATAGGATAAGTGTTCATCAATAAATTCACAATCAAGTTTTTCTTTTTTATTTATAAAGAAATACACTTCTCTACCTTTGGATATATTATCATACTACTAAAAGCTTTATTATGAATTTTTAAGAGTGGTAATGCATCTTCTCATGCTTTTATAGCCTAGAATAAAAAAATTACTTTAGTAAAAACTTGCATATTTGTAGTTATAATGCTGTTTGATAACTATTAACATACTTAGAATCAGATTTATTTAGAAATGCCACTGTAATCACTGTTAATGATTAGATTCCCCCAGATCCCAATTATGACCTGGCTTCCACAGCGCGATGGTAACAGAGCAGAATATCTGTCTTAATTGAAGCTCTTCAAAGGTAAAGAACCATTACCATTTTCAAGTACCAAGTTGTTAACTTGCCAAATTTCATTTACAACTAATATTCAAATGGCAGCAGCATATAGTAGATATGCACAGGAAATGTAGTTTAAAATTGCAAACATCCATTAATAACTTGAATTTGAACAAACCATTGTGCTTCTTGGTCTTCGGTTTTCTTATTGATAAAATGAGGGGATTTGAGTTGAATAATAGGATAATTTCAAAGTATAAAGCATTCTGAAATTATATATATATATATGCATCACTGTTCAGATTATAATATCTAACCCTAAAAATAAATGTTTATGTTTTCATGGTTATCATTCACTTAGTTTACAAGAAAAATCAAGTAAACTTGAAATCTATCCTCTTAGAATGACAAAATAAATGACTTGTTAGCAGAATATGTTCCTCAAATAAGTATTAGATTTTTTATACTTCAGTAACTTTTTGTGGCTGGAGAGGTGATGGTCAAGCACAAAGATGTGGGAGTTAAGGGGATGTGTGCACTGAGCATTCCTATTAAATATTTACGCCCAAACAACTCTAATAAGTGCCATTTTCCAATTAAAATACAGCTTTGACCAGTATTTTTAATCTCTTCTTACAGTGAAAAATGTGCTATAAAATAAAGATATTTGTCTCTCTGTTCTTGTCTCACCACAAGAGATGAATTCAAGCAAGAGACCAATATGTAGAGTGGAAATTAGATGGTTTATTTATGCACTTGAGCAAAAGTTACAAGTGGGCACCCATAACGTTGTTAGTAAGTTTGTTAACAAGTTTGCTCTATACACTTGAGCCGAGGCTACAAGTGGGTACTTAGCTGATCTAAGAATGCCAGCTATTGGGGTTTAGGGGTTATATACCTCAGCTGGCTTCCAGGTACCCCTCTTTCTTCCCCTTAGGAATAATAACACAGCTACAAAAGCTTTCTTTCTCGGTTAGTAAAGACTCCTAGTCTTAGTTAGCGACATTGTTACAGAAGCCCCTCTTCTCAGCACTGTTCCAAAGACTCCCCGCTCCTCCTGCACTATTTCGCTTGCAGTGCCTGGGATACCAGGCAACCTTATCAAACGGAGCCCAGGACTGCTGAGTTAATGGGTGAGACATGTCTTCCTGTTGCTTGTAGCCTCCAACTCTTTGTTATGTTGTCATGAGGAGGGCCCTGCCTTTATTTCCCCCCTGGCCGCTCATCCCTCGCTGCTACCTAACATTTCTATTCTAATTCCTAAGTATGTCTGAATGTTCGAATGTTCAACTAAAATATGACATGATGTTTATAATGTAATTCAACTAAAATACAATATGATATTCATAATGTAATTGAGATATAGTTATTACCATTTTTTCCACCTATACTACTGTCATAATTCTTGGTGATTTTAATATCCATGCAGTTCCTTGACCTCTATTTTTTTCAATAATGTTGATCTCCATCCCTCTTAAGCAACAAACTGTCCTAAACTGCGCCTCCTTCACAACATTAATTTAATTTTAAATTTTTATTTTTAAAAATTTTATTTATTTATTTTTAGAGAGAGGGGAAGGGAGGAAGAAAAAGAGGGAGAGAACCATCAATGGAAGAGAGAAACATCAATCGGTTGCCTCTCACATGCCCCCAACCAAGGACCTGGCGTGCCACTCAGGCATGTGCCCTGACTGGGAATGGAACTGGTGACCTTTCAGTTTGTGGGATGAAGCGCAACCCACTGAGCCACACCAGTCAGGGCCACGAGGTTAATTTTAAACATTACTCTCTTTTAGAACCACCCCTTATTGTATGTTTCCTCATTCCCTCTGGTACCAAATTTTCAATATTTCTTCTATCCTCTGGAACTTACAATGTTTTTTTTTGGGGGGGGGGTTTCCAAAGTTTGCAGTACCTATTATGTTCTAACCACCTTCTTTACATAGCTTAGTTTCTATGGTCCATTTTCATAATCTCATCCTCAATCATCTTCCTCAATGTGATTAATGTCAATCCCCTACTTTCTTTACACTTTCATTCATGCAGGTACAAGTAGTTGGAGAAAAACACAACCATACTGAGTGGCCTCACTTTATATACATGAGCATTATCCTCAAGTAGGCTCTTAATGGTGACCACGCAATGATAGCATATTTTCCTACCTTATTCTTTGAATTTCCTTGTGAACAATATTTCACAGCTTCTTCACTTTCCTCAAATCTTTAACATTTCCCCCCGCCCCAAGATTATGACCTGGTTTCCATTTCACTGAGATGCCTGAAGCAGTTAGAAGAGAACTGCCACAAGCTCTCATCACCACACCTAGACACATACCTGCATCCCTGAAAAAATTGTCCACCTTCTTGCCTATCTTAAAATGACATCTCTACTTATACCTTAGATCTCATCATCCTCTACCTACTCAAAAGCATCATTCTAGGAACTCCCCTTTTTTAAGGCTTCATCAAATTTCTACTGGATCATTCCTCATTAGCACACAAAGATGCAATAATATACTCTACCTTATAAATAACTTTGGTTACCATGTATTATCTTCATAATGGTAACCTGCTCAGCTTTATAGAAAAACTCATCAACAAATTTATTATACTCCCTGACTCTTCTTCTTCTATTAAATGCAATCCAATCAAAGTCTTAGTCTCCACTATTCACTCAGTCTTATCAAGTTACCAGTGATGTCCTCCTCCTTCTCAGACCTCAGTGTGCTTAACATAGCCACAGCATTTAAACCAGTTAATCACTTACTCCTTGTGAAAGCCCTCTCTTTAATTGACTTACATGTGCTTTCTCTTTATTCTACTTCTATATCACAAATCATTCTTTCCATTCTCCTTTGTCTGTTTCTTCTTATTTCTCTACTGTCTTAACATTGGAATGCTCAGTACTGGGCCTGCCCTCAATCTACACTCACACCATGGGTAATAGCTTCGAATATGATCTGTATGCTTATTGCTCTCAAATCAATAATCAACCCAGAGCTCTTGCCTGACCTCAAAACTCATACATATGCACACATACACACACATATCACACACACATATATAATCTCCAACTACTATTACTCAATATTCACTGGAATGTCTAGTAAGCATATACTCATAGCATAGCTCTGCATTATTTTACTTCCAAATGTGTTCCTCTGAAGGATTTTCCATCTCACTAAATGGCAAGTCCATCATTGCAATAGCTCAGTTAAAAAAGTTGGAATCATCCTTGATTCCTTTCTTTCTTACATACCAAACCTCCATTTCATCAATACGTTCTGTTGGCTTTTTTTCAGTATTTCAGGAAACTAATAATTTTTCATCATTTCATCACTGTTACTTTAGTCCGAGCCATCACACATCTCACCTAGGTCACTCTATTAAATTCTCAACTGATATCTCTTATATACGTACCCTCTTAAAAGTTATTTTCAACACAATAACCAGGGCAATCTATTTTATAATGGAAATTATATAATATTGCTTCCCTGCTCAAAACCATTCCACGACTTCTACTTCATTTGGAATAAAATCTACAATCCTTACAATGACCTAGAAGTCTTCCATGATCTGCCTCATCTCTCCACTCTCCCGCTCCCAAGCACCTGTCTGTAGTATCGTCTCCTCCCACTGTTCCCTTTGCCAAGTCCAACCAACCTACACCAGCCTCTTTGCTTATAGACATGTCAAGTATGCCCCTACCGCAAAGTGTCTGAATTCTATGTTCTCTCTTCAGTGAGTACTTTCCTGACTACTCTATGTGAAATAATAGTGCAGTCCCCCATCCCAGAAGCCCCAGCCCTGTCACACATCTATTTTCCTTTATAGTACTTAACATCTGGTATATGGCATATTTGTTTATTTTTTATTGTGTCATTCCTTACTAAATATAACTCCATAAGTAAACAAGTGTTTATTTGCTTGCTTGTTCATTCATTTTTCTATCTTTCACACATAAACAATGCCTGGTATATAGCAGCAGTTGAATAAATATTTGCCGAATGAAGGAATCATTTTACGTAATTTAAAAAGGAAATCTCGCCCAAAGACAGCCTTTCGTTAATTAAAGAGGGCAGAATCCAAAGCATTCAAGAACCTGAGGAACAATCTATCAAGATAAAATATTTCCATTGTCTTTTGTGGGAACCCCTCCTAGGCATGTGAGTGTGAGTTCGGACCGAGGAAATATTACGTGCCCGGTTCCCACGTTGCCTTAAGTGCAGCCCAAGCAGCCCTATTCTTTGTTTTCTATTTTAGGCTTAGACATAATGCTTTAATAAATATTTTGAAGAAAGATCTAAAACAGATATAAATCCCCATTCACAGACCAGGAGGTTGAGTCCCGGGAAATAAAATGAGTTGACCCAGGTCAAACTATGAGTGTGAGAAAACCAGGGCCAGAGCTCTGGGGGCCTCAGCTCTGCACACGCTTTCCCGGCTCCCAGCCGCAGCTCCCCCACGCAGAGCTGTTCGTTAGTGGAACAGCGTTCGAATAATATCTCTGTTGTCTTTCCAAAAGATCCGATTATTATTTCAGATTTAAATAATTACCATATTCTCAGTTTCTTACACACGTTTTTAAAATTACGAATTCAATAATTACTCTTTCGGATTGCCTAAAATAATACACATATCGTTGAGACTTTCATAATTTTTCATAAAAAAACTAAGCTATATTCACACTCTAGAGCAGTGCAGAAGGCTTGATTACAATTTGCTATATTTAAATATTTTCCTAAATTGATTATATAACCTAAATTTTCTACACACTATTTCTCAATTTCTCTCCATGCATTCACCGGCAGACTCTTCAGTACATAGTCCACAAAGTCGAATTGGTTTGTGATTGGAACAAATGAGAAAGAAAATATATCACCCATGAGCCTTTCTGCTAAGCTAACACAATGAATGTGTTTCTCTGCCAGGTTCAGATTAACCACTGATTTGATGCACCAACCAGCCCATTTCTTGTAAATGGGTTTCCTTATATTCAGTGTTTAGTGAGCTCCTTGTCAACAAGATAACTCCCTAGGCTGAATAAAAGTCCCCTTAGACCCTGACAATCTTGGAGGATTATTTGCTCACCAGTGATTTTTAGAGACCTCTGACAACTTCATTTTGTTAGTTTCCAAGAAAGTATATTACTAACAACCCTAAACACTTAAACCTTTATATTTTTAAAGTCTTAATGCTCAGAGAATAATGGGAATCCTACCAGGACTTTTGATGGATATTTAGAAGGTGGGATATCTAATACATTTCTTCATTTATTACAAATAAGGTAAATTCAAGGCAGCAGTAATTCATTTGATCAAAAGAAATTTTCAGCCCTGAAGGCCTGTTTGTGGTTCCTATGGCTCATTCTATGGGGAAAAAAATAGACTGAGGGCAGAGAGTCGTCCCAGCACGGGCTCCACATGCCATCTGCATTTCCAAGATTCTATTGATTGGTAGTTGAATGTGGAAAACTAAAAAATAGATCATGTTTACAGCTTGGAGTTATAGTCCATATTATTTACAACACAAGAGAATAAAATCTAAAATCCTTACAATGGTCTAGAAGTCTTACATGATCTACAACATCTCTCCACTTTCCCCCTCAGGCAGCGAAGCAGAGGAAGGCAGGTGCTTAAGTTGCAACGTGGTCAGTGTGCCAGAAACTCCTTACGCAGGTGCAGGTAGCTCAAAGCTGGACCTGTAACAATATGGGAAGGGACATGAAGAACAACTATTACAATGTATTTATTAGGTAAGGTAAAACTTGCTTTTGTAGCAGATAAAACCCCAAATCTCAGTGGCTTAATGCCATGAAGTTTTATTTCTCACATAGAATTCAATCAGTAGGACAGTGCAGCAGAGACAGGATGGAAGAGTGGCAGAAGTGTTCCTTCAGTCACTCAGGAACCCAGTTGACAGGATCAGGTATTTCAACGCCTGGCTACTAAAGATAAGTTGTCTGTATAATCAAACAGACAGGAGAGGAGCGGCTTGCATGGGAGAAACTTAAGTGTAAGATTACGATACCTCCCCAAAGCACAAGGAAGTTGGTAAAGTTGTCTAGTTGTGTGACCAGCAGGAAAAGAAAATGCATTGGTTGAATCTCTGCCACAGGTGCTATGGAAAACAATGAACTCAGCCTGAAATGCTCAGGAAAGACTTGAAATCATAGGTGACTTTTAGGTTAAATATGGAAGGAAAGTGCGATGGTTAATTTTTTGTGTCAACTTGATTGGGGCACAGGGAGCCCAGGTATTTGGGTAAACATTATTCGGGGTGTCTGCGAAGGTACCTCTGGATAAGATTAACATTTGAAATGGTAGACTGAGTAAAGTAGATTGCCCTCCCTGGAGTGGGCGGGCCCCATCCAATCCACTGAAGGGCTGAATAGAACAAGGCGGAGTATGAGAGAATTTGCTCTCCCCACCTGTCTTTGAGCTGGGACATCAGTTTTCTTCTGCTTTGGGGCCCACACTGGAATTTTTACCATTATTTCTCCCGGTTCTCAGGTCTTCAGACTGGGACTAGAAATATACCATCAGCTCTCCTGGGCCATCAGCTCTTCTGGGCCAGTTTCAGGTCCTGGGGCTTCTCAGACTCCCTAACCACGTGAGTCAATTCCTCACAATAAAATTTGTGTGTATATATATATATATATATTCAATTGGCTCTGCTTCTCTGAAGAACCAAGACTGTTAGAAAGGGGTAGAAAGCCATCATGCTATCAAGAAAGGACAATAGTACTCTGGGCAGAGCAAACGGCAGATACAGGGGAACAGAGAAGAACTCAGACAGATTCAGAGAACTAAAGTAGATTCGTTTTGATAGGGCCCAAATTGGGTGTGGGTGCACAGAAATATAATCTGCAAATCCAGACAGGAATTTGACCGTAAGCCCCCTGACTTTACACCAAGAAGGGAATGAAGAGCTAGAGGATTTTAAACAAAAATATAAAGTAACACATGGCGTTTTACAAAACTACTACTTTAGCCCCTGCAAGAAAGATTGTAAGAGCAAAAGGATTTTCTGCTAAATATTGTTAAATACCAACTTTCTTGAGCTCTGTGACATTTAACAAGGAAGGATGATGCATTTAGTCAAAAGTACATGGGCTTGAAATCAGGAAGACGAAAGCTTAATGCTACCTGGTAAGTTTGTTATAAGAAATGGTTTGTATGTAATGCTTCTAGCACAGTTTATTCCAACTAGTGTGTGCTCAAAGGGAAAAAAAAAAACAGCTCCTTTTCTCCCTCTGTACAACAAAATAGAAAGCATAAGTTTATTTGAGAATGAGAGAAAAATGAATTGGTTGAAGCTCTGGAGCTTGAAAACTGCTTAATATTGCTAATAGCCTCTGTGAACAACTGTGCCTTGTGAAAGCAAGAGCCAACAGTTTCTGAATCTGTAGCTAGCAAACAACCAACCTCTGAGTGATGCTAGCCCATATGTATCACTAAGCGGTTTTGAGAAATATGCAGTAGAATATATAAAGAAGATAATAATACTCAGCCTCCATATTAATATTGAGAAACATTGACAATTTATAATAAACTCTTAATAAAAAGAGCAAGAAAATACTTTTATACTGAAATTATTTGACTCTACATTGACCAGCTGCCAAAGTGTATTTCGTACATCCTACTCCCTTTTTAATGAAATATTTGCCTCTTAACAAGAAGTTTGAATTTCATAATTAAATACGTAATACATAATATGCTTTGTGATTCCCCACAGACAATAGTTTATTCTGTACAACTGATTTTTAAAAAATAATCAGACAATATATTTGAGAAAATTTAATTTAAGGCATGAGGTCTTAAATTTAAGGCATGGCAGGTTGAAAGCATGAGCAAAAATCCCATACAATGAAAATCTGAAGAAGACCAACTTTATTTGGTAATTTAAAACCCAAACGAATAAAAGCAACTTGCTTAAAAATAATAAAAATAAAATCTAAATCAAAGTTTTTAAATAGTGGATTTTTGTATAATGAAGAAGTCAATTCATTTCTGTGTTACCATGACATCAATCCTTATTTATTTTTGATCTGCTTTATGAATGTTAGATATATAACTTATTATAAAGCTTTCAATACCCACAGCAATGGTTCTCAACCTTGGCTGCGCATTTAGAATCATTGGGGGAGCTTTTAAAAAGTGCTTTTAAAAAGTACCTAGACTTTACCTCAGAGCCACTGAAAAAATACATTAGAGAGTAGACGATAGGCATAAGAATTATTTTTAATATCTCCCCAGGGATTTAAATGTCCTAAAGAGTGCCTGTCAAACTTGAACGTGCATGCAGATGATGTGAGTGTCTTGTTAACAAGATCTTTAGAGAAAGGCTCAAATTCAGTAGATCTCAGCTGAAGCCTGAGATTGTACGTTGCTCCCTGGTTCCCGGGTAATGGCCAGCCGCAAGTCACACTTTGAGGGTTAGGGCCTCATTATTATTATATTAACAAATTGATTACTAATTAAAATAAAATGGGCTTTTGTTAATTATCATTGCAATGCAAACATACTAACATTTTAACATGAAGACAGGAAAAGTGAAAGTACATTCTTATAAGCATAAGAAATTACACACATCCAAACATATACACACATACATATACACATGCACAAATTATCAGAGTGGTGTAGAGTCCTTTAGTATTTCAGTTACTAATCACTCTCTACAACTTTCACTCTAGAGTCTTTTTTCAGAGTTCATCCATATCTTTAAATTATTTTCCCTCAGTTTGAACTATAAAATTATTTTCAACCAATTAACAAACAGATGTATTGACTGCTATACTACAATACACAGGATTGGCATAAATAAGGCCCTTTTTTATGATAAAATATTTTATTACAAAATCATAATCACGTAATTCTGTAACATAAGAATATCACACTCATGCACACCATATGGCATTTTAGGTGAAATGTTCAAATTATAACTATAAATTATTTTACCCATATTATTACCCTACCAACCACACTCAAGCAGGCATGACTTCTGCCAGACCCTGTATATTAAGACATCCAGGGTAATGAAGAAAACTACTAGTACCACTTTCTAATACTGGTACTTTTTTTAATTTTTTCTTCCTTTTATTTCTCATATTTTACATTTAAAAATTAAAATTCTTTTCCTGCTGTTTAGTGAATAGCCGTGCTCTTTAATACATATCTAAGTAAAGAGATAGATTCTTTAACGGCTTGCAGCTCTAGGACAGCTCCCAGAACTAGTTTGATATGTAGTAGAGAGCTCTAGCCCTTTATGGACAGGCACTATAAGATACAGTACTTCTCCCCTGAACAAATTCAAGGTGATATCAACTAACTATCAAAGGTTAGCAGCTATCTCTAAAATATTTTTTTATTAAAAGCTATAATTTATGGTGGATAAGAGAGAAAAGAGAGAAATAGAGTTGGAAGATTGGAGAAATCCATTCTAACTTAAACTTGATTCTATGATCTCCCTAGCCATTTATTATTGGATTAAAAAATTTTTTCTCATTATTACAGCCTAGAAATTAGTTGTGCTATTTGGAAACTAATGCATAACTGATATTATATACTCATTTTAAATATCAACTACTGGAAACATATAGACTGAAAATAATTATCCAGGAATGGTTGACAAATATTATTTAATCTTAATTTAGTCAGACATTCCCTGCTTTTATGGTTACCTAAGGCCATAACAACAACATATTAACACTGTGTGTTTTCCAGCCTTCAGACTTCAGACTCATCTTTCCTGGTCTCCGGCTTGCCACCAGCAAACTCGAGACTTCTCAGCCTTCAGAGTGGCCTGGGCCAACTCCTTATAGTAAATCATACACACATACACACGCACACATCCTATTGGTTTCTTTCTCTGGGGAACCTTTACTAATACACCGTTCAATGGCTATAAATTTTCAGTCATACAAGATGAAAAAGTTCTGGAACTCTACTATAAAACACTGTGCATATAATTAGCAATGCTGTATTGCGCACTTAAAAATTTGACCACACTTAACTAGTGGCTCAGTGGGTTGAGTCTCATCCTGCAAAATGAAAGGTCTCTGGTTCAGTTCCTAGTCAGGGCATGTACTTGGGTTGTGGGCCAGGTCCCTGACTGGGGCCATGCGAGAGGCAACCAATCATTTTAACCAATCATTTCTTCCTCCCTTATCCTCTCTCTAAAAATAAATAAAATCTTTTTAAAAAGGAGGGCAGATCTCACTTTTTTTTAACCATAATTTTAAAAAAGAAAAAGAAAAAGAGAGGATTTCCTTTATCAGAGCCAATATATAATATTTTGGACAATGGCAGGCATTGAAATAGGTATACAAACTGCTGAGATAACACTCTTGAAGAATATAACACTCATTTGAATACAGAAGTTCTGATGTTTCTAAATTCTCTCATTACTTTGTCAGTATTCAAACTAAATTATATTGTACTATTTTGGGGTTTCATCTCTAGAAAATAAGGAGTTTTGCATAGGCATTAAGATGTTTTAAGATTGGATTTTTTAACAAATATCGACTATGTGTACTAAACTATAAGCCAGCAGCAACCATTCCATATGTAGTTCTCCATGCCCGATCCAGTATAAATATCATGAAAGCTGCAGTTTTAATATTTGAAGTCATCACCAGAATCACAAACACAACATAAATTATTACACCTGTGGATCTTTGAAAGTGTAACGAGAGAGTATTTCTAGCCTGAAATGAATTATAAGAAATGGAGTAAATTACAAATCTGTCCCCAGTCTGAGATTAGAAAGCTCATGAATTGCTATAACAAAAGAGCCCCCAAGCCCTAGATATTATTGTAAACCTCATCTACTTGGTTGTTATGCATAGGACTATTTATAATGTCAAAATAATATGATATTTGGGATTTTCCCTGTAATTCCAGTATTTGTAATAGTTATAGTTTGCTTTACAAACTATCCTTGAGCAAAAACACACATTAACATGATCATAATGAAGTCACTAGAGGACTACTGTTGCTTAGGAACATCAAAGAATTCTAGCACGGATTGAGGATTTATTATCATATGAGCCACTGAAATCAGCAATTGGGTGCTTTCCTTTTGATTAGAGGCTATATATCAATGTGGCAGCTCTAATACTCCCCAGTTAAGCTGATGAATGAAATCAATTTTATATTACATTACTCAGTGTCTACTGTTTAATTTGAAAATAAAATTGCACACTTATAAATCTGAAAATACGAACTATAGAGATGGAAATACAACATGGCATTGTTTTTCTATTATAAATATATTTACTATTTTCTAAGTTTTGCTTATGTTCATGCTTTTAGTTCTCCTTCTTATCTTTTCTCTTTATCAGGGAAAACATAGAATTAACACATTTCTCAAAGACTATTAATGCACAAACGCTTACTCAAAGGGCCATTACTAATTATTAATGTATAATGTGCCGTGGCGATTTAAGTATACAGCTGTAGAAATAAATAGCTCAGATATCAGATTTTCATGAAAAAGATAAGCCTCCAAACTCACAATTTTATGTATAGCATTAATTTTAAAAGTGACATCTTAATATGGAAAATTTAAAAAAACATTTCAACCATCTGCTTGGTAAGCTAACCTTTACAGTGTGTGCCAAATCATTTTTCACAGATTAGCTCAATGTATTAGTCAGTTTGGGAGGAATACAGCTCATCTTGTGTTCCATTTAAAACCTATCCATTGATGTAAAACACAGAATGTGTCACTAGAGTCTAACTAATTGCTCCCACCCGCTCCTTTGTATTTTATGTATCATTATCATGATGAAGGGGAGGTAGAAAAAAGGAAGGGGGAGGTAAACTGCTGGGTGTATTACAAAATTAATGTTTCTTTTTCTTTTTTTTATTGTTGTTCAAGTACAGTTTTCTCCATTCCCCCTGCCCCACCACTCTCCTCCGCCAAAATTAATGTTTCTTATTTGATTTCAAATACCAGGTTAATTATTAGAATAAGATAGAGAACAAGTTGCCACAATGCTTGGAAATTTACTTAAGAGGGCATATCAAATATAAATTTAGTTTCAAGCTTAAAAATAATGACTTTCTCATATCAAAAATAAAAAGTTTTCTAACAATCAAGAAGCTATTAGATCATTCTGACATGTAGTGATTCATTCTTAGCTCAGGAAAATCTCATTTCACTAACAGCTTCATATTCATTTGATCAGCCAGTTGACAAGTATTTACTAAGCTCCTTAGTGTGTGCCAGGCACTACTCTAGATCCTGATAATAAAGCTGGGAAAATACAAAATTCCCTGCCCTCTTAAAGCTTTTCTTTTAGTAAAGAAGACAGGCAAGAAGTAGAGACAAATAACACAATATTAGGCAATGAAAAATTCTACAAGAAAAATAAAATAGGAATGGACTACAGAATTATGTAGGACAGCTTTTACTTTTAGGGTGAATGTACAGAAATGTTTTCCTGAAGAGATGACATTTGTGCAGAGACCCAGATGAAGTAAGGGAATGACTGTCTGGGGTAAACACACTCCAGGGAGTGGGAGCAGCAAGTGCAAAGGTCCTGTGGCAGGAGTGTGCCTGGCAGGTTCAAAAACAGCAAGGAAATCAGTATGGCTAGTGCGTAAAGAGGAAGAGCAGCAAAAAGTGTAGGTCAAAGAGCTAGTCAAGGGAGAATCACATCAGTCCTATCAATTATAAGAATTCTAATTCAACAGTCAAGGTAGGGGAACAGTGGGGAAGTAGACATAGGTTTGTATGAAGGATTTCTGTTTGAGGCATAAAATATCTATTTCAATCCCAAGTGGAGATAGAAAAAGACATTTTTATAAATGAGCCTAGAACTCATAGGAATGACTGAGGATATAAATATGAGTCAGTGCATTGGTAGAAATCAAAGTCATAGGACTGGATGAAATGACCTGGGGAATGGGTATCACTAACTAAGGAAGGTATGAGGGACAATAGAGAAGTTAAGAAGAGGAAATACATGTGATTCTAGGGGAATGGAGAAAATGAAAATCCTGTTGGAGCATGTTTGGGAGAAAGTTGAGGTAAAGAAGTGAAAAAAAGAGTGAATAAAAACAGCCCTTCTTGAAAGGGTTAAGAGAAATGGAGATAATCAATGGGTTATGTAAAGAGGATAAGAAAGATTAGAGTGGTACCTGGAGGAAAGTGTGAGATGGAGGGAGGTTGTTGTTGACAATGCTACAGCAGGGGAGAAAGGAAATTGTTAATAAAGAAAAGAAGGAGATAATTGTAGAATTTTTTAGCAGGATGAAACCCAGTATGCAGGTAGAAGTAATGTTACTAATAAGAACAGAGAGAATGGGCCCCTTGTAACAAGTGGTAAAGCAGGGTATATGGTTATAGATATAGAAAGGTCCAAATTTTCTGGTATTTATTTAAAGTATTTATTTTCTGAGGGCTGGTCTGTGGCCCATCAGTTAAGTCTGACCATTTAGTTCCATGCAAATCAACCTGAGGGTGTGGCCTGTATACCACCTCTGTGGCTCGTTGATTATTTCTGTTCCACAGCTAAAAACTATATCCCTTGTGAAAGAGATGCCATTGTGCAAAGCAAACCCGAGGACTTACTATGAAACCCTGTATCAGAAGTAAATGAGATAGTGAGAACCTTTGACTATCGATCTCTACGTACCTCCATCTCTGGGTAACGACAGCCTGTTTCTTAGAGGCTCAGACACGTCCGCTCTCTGAATCAGACTGTTGATTAAGTCTTGTTTAATCAACACTATGTTAGGAATTAAACGTGGTTTAGAAATAGGTGAATGATCAGTCTCCATACTCAGACAGATCTGCAGGAGCGAAGAGGAGAAGGCAGCCTAGGGAGGGGCAGAGAAGTGTGGAAGGTGGGAGGATTTCAGCGCCTGGACGCTAAAGTAAGCATTAAACAGCAGCCTTAACTACCTCCTGCTCAGCCCAGGTCTCTGAGTCTCCATGTCTGAAACAGCTGAGTTCTGATGTCTCTGACTAATAAACAGAGTACATGGACCACCTTACCTACTTTCTTCCTCCCCTTTCCCAGGTACTGTCCCCCCACCTCCAATTCACATCATGAAAGTCCACAAGAGGTAACAATTGCTTAGAAACATTAATTCCAAGTCTAGTTTCAATACTGACTATACAGCTGATCTACATTAATTAAAACTTTTCCTTCCCCCATGCTTCAACCAGCCCCATCTGCCTATGATCATTTGAGCTCCCAGCTCCTTCCAGAGCATGCTATTCTATCCATCCTGGTTTATTCTTTTCTCCATCATCACCATCCACACCTAATCTTCTGTCATTATTCTACTCCATTCTAAATTCCTATGCCCCATTTGTCACTGACTATAACAATCATTTCTGTTGGAAACAAGTAAGTCAAGGTCCTTCGTGATTAGTTCTCTACCTGCCCCTCCCTCAAACCTTAGACCAGTCCATTCATGATCTTATCCTCTGCCATACTGGATAGCTTGTGTGTTGCATAAACCTGCCATGTTATTTCATAATCCTTTGTCTCTGCCATTTCTTCATGTTTACATCTAACTAAAATTTAAGTCTCGAGTCTTCTGGGACCCCATCCCCAAATATCCAGACCTATGGTTCTCAAACTTGGTTGCACATGAAAATCACATAGAAAGCTATAAAAATAAAACTGAGGCCTGGGACCCACCCTCAGAGATTCTGGTTTAAATTGTCTGGGGAGCCGCCCGAGCATAGGGGTTTTTAGCACCTCCCTGGGGGACTCTAATATGTTGCTGAAGTTGAGAACTACTGCCCGAGATGATTTAAATGCCACCTGCTGCAACTCCATATCACTTTATTCATTATCAGAACTTCTCACTTTGAATATTTAATTGTCTGTGGACTATATCTTTTTAGACTTTGCATCCTCGGTGCCTATTTCAGAAAACAGAGGAATGTTCAACACACAGGTCTTAGATAAATAAAGGAATAAAAATTACAGTCATACCTTGTAGTCGTCAGCTTTAGAACTTGTCAAGCCCTGTACTCATCCAAGAAGAAAATATTTCAACACTTAGCGTTTGCTCGGGACTTGTCCTACTTGCTAGACCTTGCATGAGTCACAACTCTGCCTCTCAAGGGACAATTCATCGTTCACAGTTTCGGCATCCATCGAGTTCCAGAACGAATTAACAATGAGGGCGGAGGTACCACTGTATTTCACGTTTATATATGAATGTCTTTACCGATTAATGAGATGAGAAAACCTGCAGTATCTTAGAAAAATCACATAAATAGAGAATAAAGGAAATAGCATAGTTGAATGTAGTTGCGTGATGCGAGGGGGACGTTTGTTTGGCGGTCCGAAAAACTTAGAATAATTCCTAAATTGTGCGTGTGTGCATGAACATTCACACACAAATCAGCAGATTGTTTTACAAAAGTAACAAACTGAGGCAACTGCAGGCACTTTTTCCTTCCAGTGTTCGAAAAGTGTGAACGGAAATGAATCTCCAGAGCTGCCCTGGCCCCTGCTGTTTCGTGGCTCTGATGATTAGATAACATGTCGGCACTTTTAAACTTTATCCTAACTCTTTGATCCCGAATCATGAAATTGTTTTTAAGTTAATGGAATCTAGTGGCTTTTATATTTTACTGCAGTACTTCATTAGCCACACTCCATCGTCTTACTTATTCTAAGGTAAACATAAGAATATCAGAAGGCAAAAATTTTTAAAACCTGAGTACAGTGAAATAAGCATGAAATAAATCCTGTTGAACACTAGGAGACTTTACATAACATAATACCTAACATTATTTTATTGGGACGGTATCCAATTATGCTATGTTTAACCTTGGGTAAATATTAACTATAAATTCAATGATCAGATTACTAAATAACATAAGCTAATTTTGCAATACAAACAAAAACTGAATTTTAAGTTCATGCTTAGACATACATTATAATAATATTTTCTTAAATGTCTAATGATGATTGCAACAAGAAATCCAAAAAATTAGAGTATATATTATTTTCAAATTGAAGGAAAAGAAAACATTTTTAAGAAAAGCTGGCCCTGCCATTGAAGGTACAATCTGCAAAGCTGACAGTAAGAATTCAACAGAATTCTGTCAGTTTTCAGAGGACCTGGAGTTGAAATTGTTGATTTCTAAGATTATTAAGATTGCCGATTTATAAGAGCATGTTACAAACTGGCCATGTAGAAAATAATGCTACTTACAAAAGGCCTTTAAAAAGTACACTGCCATACTGAAGCCAAAGAAGA
The DNA here is from genome assembly GCA_004026545.1 of Mormoops blainvillei. Classification (NCBI taxonomy): domain Eukaryota; kingdom Metazoa; phylum Chordata; class Mammalia; order Chiroptera; family Mormoopidae; genus Mormoops; species Mormoops blainvillei. Next base: position 166,475 of record PVJD01002154.1, on the reverse strand, counting down.
AAGCAGATCATTTTTATCTATTTAGGTCAAAATTGATGTTTTTCTCTTTTCTATTTTGATATAATCAGGCATTATTTTTGTTGTTGCAACAGCTCTTTTGCTTTTTAAAATAGTGGATGAGCACATATCTGAGTTTGTATTACTGTTGCTGACTCTCTAATAGGCAATTTCCACATTTCACTCATAATTTAGGAAAGGAAAATTGTCTTGCCTAATAATCAATTCTTAGGATGGAGGCCTATTTCAGTGCTTGAAGTCATGGACAACAAACACATACTTAGGAGTCATTTGGGTAATATAAGGAAGGGAAACTGGCCACTAGCTCACAGGGGATTTTGGGAGTGAAAGAGAATTGCAAATCTCATGTCCCATATAAAGACATTCAGATTTTCATATTATTATTATCCCTAGTTTCAATTTAATATTTTATATAATGGTTTTCCTTAAAATAAGGGAATTTTATAATAAAATTGGTCAAGAAATCACATACAATAAACTTTTGTTTAGAGATAACTCCTTAGTCCTAAGCAAACTCCTTTCGCTGGCAAAACTGAACAGCTGAAGTATCTTGGCACAAAATACACAAAACTTTTTTCTTGTTGAAACATATTTTTTTAGTTTTACCATTAGCTAATAAACTTTGCAACCTGGAGGCAAGAGTAAGAAAATTTAGAAATTAAAATGAATATTTACTGAATACCTAATATTTCTAGACTCCATACTAGAAATATTTCATACATTAGCTTACTTGATCCTCACAATAAGATTATAAAATAGGTTTTATTACATCCAAATTATACAGAACGAAATTTAAAATAAAAATATAGAATGACTTATTCAAGATCATACTAATAAACAACAAACTTAAGACTCAAATTCATGTTTTTCTGTCTTAACCCAGTCTCTTTTCACAGCATCATTTTTTTAGAAATCTATCCTTAATAAACTGTTGATTATATAATGACATTAATGTTTATTTTAAAAGGTATATAGACATATTTTGAATTTCATTGCCCAAAACAGTCTTCCCTGACATTACTTTATTTGGTAATATCTCTTTGGAAAATTGAAGAGTGAAGTATTTTTAAAATGGATCAATAAAATCACTTTTCAACTTCATTGACATAAAACAAAGCAACTTTTATAAAAAATGTAAAATAATTTTACTGATGGAAATATCAGAATTTTTCTCTCTTGTGAAAAATAGCTAAGAGCAACACTTAACATTACAATACCACTCTGTCATATAAAATTTGCACTACAATATTATTCTGGACAAGAGGTATTTGTCACCCTCACTCAAATATCAAACATAGGAATAATCCTCAAATCCATTAAATATTGCTTACTTAAAAAGTAATTTCAGTACATTGACAGTTCAGAATAAGATCCCAACATCATTGCAATTATGCCTGAAAACATGGGGACAACACACATTCCACTGTGGCTAAAGTCACTTTTATTGCCAAGATAGTGCCCTTGCAATCATTCAGTTAGATTTGTGTGGAACTCTCAAGAGATGCCTCTCAAACACTGAATCTATTTCACACTTGAACATAAATATTTTCTAAATATGTTTCATTATTTCCCTCTTAGAATGATTCAGGGTCCAAGAAGTATTCCCAAGTGAGAATTTAAGAGCATGTAGAGAGCAGATACATATATGTATATATAATTATTAAATGCGGATGTAGAAAATGATCTCCAAATAACCTCAAATGGATGATATATGCATGTTAGGGGAACAAGAGAAAGGGGTGAACTTGTAGCATTGGTTTCCTAGGTTTTGCCACCATCGTAATCAAAAAGGAGTGTTTGAATAATTAAACACACATGCGTAAATACACACATAGACATTTTAAAACCCTGGATGGACACTTTAACCCTGCCCTTTGCTGTAGGAAGTTGGCCTTTGTACCAATCCAGATTTTTAGCCCAAAGAGATATCTCATCAAAACAGCAGAGCACCATGCATTTTCCCTCATAGGCACTCCTGTTATTTGGATGATACTACTTAAAATGAACCTCTTCCCCATACCCTTGGTTCTCTAGGGCTAACAAGCTTTGCTGCAATGACAGCAGCCATTCCCACTCTTCCTGCTGCCTGAAGTCCAGCCTGAAGTCCCGACAACAGCTAAACCCACTGCACCTTTCTCACTTGCTGGAGGTTACAAAGGCATTTATTATGCATGTGTGAACAAGCCAGTGAAATGAAGAGTTGTTGCTATTGTGAGCAGAAATCCTGCCTTCATGCAAGAACTATAAAACTGACTCATACAAAGAAACAAAGATTACTATTTGCGTGATAAATATGTGGGTGCCAGGCTCCAGGGTGGCACCCAGTGAACCTCCCCTCTGCAATGTAAACTGCTGTGTATTCCCTTGCCACAGTAAATAGGACTGGACTCAACAGAATAGGGTAGAAACCACAGTATGATTTCTCAGGCGTGGTCACAAAAGCCTTCTTTTGTGAAGAAGGAGGAGTTGGCCACCATGCATTTGGGGAAACTTAAATAGTGCTATGGAACCGTCCCTTCAGAAAGGAACTAAAGCCTCCTGCCAGTTTCCAACACCAGCTAGTCAGCCTTGTGCCATGTGAGTGAAGCAGCCATGTAAGTGAAAAAGACCCTCCAGCCCCGAACAAGTCTTCAGATGGCTACCTCCCGGGCTGGCACATAATTGCAAACTTGTGAGAAAACCCAAGCCAGAACCAACCAGCTAAGCAGCTCTAGAATTCCTGCCCCATAGGAAGTATGAGATAATAAAGGTTTGTTGGTATTTTAAGCCACTAGAGTTAGAGGTAATCATTTATGAATAACAAATAACTAATAACAAAGTGCTATAGATTCTTAGGTCACAGCCAGAACAGCAGAACGTTAGCCTCTGATTTTTCTCTGTTGACTGCACTGTAAGAACGAACTGTCATTTAACAATGAGCAACCAGAACAGAAGGTGTGTTTACAGAGCCCCTATTAGGCACAGTATCACTATTGCACAAGATGTTTTTGTCTTTCTTTTTTTTTTTTAGCACTAAAGACTTTCTTGATTAAAGGCAAGTGGTTTGCATTGTTACTTTGACTTTCTGTGATCCTATAACATAAAATCTACTCTGCCTAGACTGGGGGTGAAGCAGCCTGTAGGAGGAGAAAACAAAATCAAGTTAAAGATTTTACCTACCAAATGTTCTGCACTTAATAATTAATTAATTAATTAATTTTCCTGTAGAAAACCAGTATTTATACTAGGTTGAAATTTTAGTTTTAAAATAATTTTTGGCATTCAGTTATCAAGTTTATCTCATAATTTAGCTCATGAATATATGGCTTGGCATAGCTCTGATGTTGAAAAATAAATATTTTCATAACTATCTGAGGTGACTTGAGGATCCAGGGTCCCCAGCTTGCATAGATCTCTATGTAGACCTTTATTTCACTAATTCTTTTAGGTAAAAGAGTTAAGAATAAAACTTAGAACTTCTAGTGTATTTTTTAAAAAACTGAAATAGTTGTCTTCCTCTTGTCTCTCTCCTGAATGTCCCTTAAGCTATGTGATTTCTCTCCTGCCTCATTTTCTCCCCTCCCATTCACTCCTCAACCACTATAAAATGGTTTGTAGCAATCATGTTATGATGTTCTTTAAAAGGCAGCAAAATCTCTTAACTCCTAAGTCCAATAGCCTTTCTCTATATCCCCTTTCCTTAACTCCCTGAAGCATGTTGTGATATTGTGGAGTGTCTTCTACTAAATTTCATGACATTAATCTTTCTTTATTCACCACCTGTCTTGGATTATTTTCCATGTCTATTGAGGACTCCTCTTCTTCCACTTACCTGTTAAATATTTCTTTTCTCAAGATGTCGATCTTCATACCTCTTCTCTTTTTTTGTTACAATTTCTCCTTGGGCAACCTGATTTTCTTCCTGACTTTCATTAATACTAATATCAATATGATTTTTAAACTTCTATCTTCAGCCCAAATCTCACTTTTGAGCTTCAGAACTGTGCTTCCTCTGGTCTACTAAAAACTTCCACCGAAATGCCTTGTGAACAAAATCAAACTCAACATGACCACATGGTCAGAAAAATAAAAAAATAAACCTTCTCCTCTTCTACATATCCCCTATTTCGGTTTGTAGTGTCGGTCTCCCTGGTCTCTTTTCCCCCGACCCCTGAGTCATGGATAATTAATCACCAGGTTCTATTTACTCTATTTTCAGATTGTCTCTTAAGTCTATATCATGTTTCTGCCATTTCCCCAGCATTTCTTTTCTCACCATCTTACCTATATTACTGAACAATTCTTCTCAATCTAGTCTACCTCCAAAGTTATCCAATGAACATATAAATTGTTCCTGTTTCTCTCCTTTTAAAATCTCTAATGAGGTTGAACGAAGGTGAAGGGATTAGTAGAAGAACATATATATGAATGACCCATGAACATGGACAACTTTGTGGGGATTGACTGTGGGAGTGAGGTAGGTTGGGTGGATGGAGTCAAAGAGGAGAAAAATTGGAGCAACTGTAATCGATTAATTAATTAATTAATTTTCCTGTAGAAAACCAGTATTTATATAAACAATAAAATATTTAAATTAAAAAATAAAAATAAATAAAAATAAAATCTCTAATGATTGTGTCAATAGCCTATAAGATAAAAATTAAAAAATCTTTACTCACAAAACTCATTGCAACCTGCTCACATTTTAGCTTTTCAGGTCCATCCCCTACTACTCCACTAACATATTCCTTTAATTCACTTACGCAAAACGAGTTCCTCTTACCATCAGGATCTGCATTCCACAATTTTACCTTTGCTTATTACCTTCCCCCTCCTGAACCCTCTTTGCTACATATGTCTCCCTGGAAAGATTTTTTTTTTTAAGTATATAGGATAAATATCATTTTTTTCTGGGGTCTTCACAGGTGCTTTCCCCATCCTAGTTAGTTGTTCACTCATCTCTCTTCCCTTAGTTCATTAAATAGATGAGCAGTAGAGTATTAAAACATAACGTATTACCTCGCATCTTAGTTCATTGGTCGTGTTTTTACCTCCTCCCTCAGACTGTGACCTTCCTAGCAAAAGGAATCTTGTGTTTTATTCCCAGCGTTTCGGCCTGCTAGATGAGACTTACTAGGAATTCAATCAACATTTGTTAAATAAATGAATTAATGAATGAATGAAATTTTGAATACACTATCTCTTCTATCTCTTTCTCATTCCTTCCTTCAACATGAAATTAGTCATAATTTTCTATTTGTTTTTCTTTCAGTTGTCTCCTCAAACCATTCTTCCTTCTTTCCCCCATTTTTGTTGCCTACTGGAATACTTGAATGCAAAGGAACACAAAATTGAATAAGCAAGTGATGTAAAAAACAAAAAAGAAGGTTTTTGATATTTTTAATACTATATGGGAGTTATGGCAGGGAAGAAAATACTTAATACCTTAATATTGACACTTGGGTGGATTATGTATTTCACGACCAAAATTAAATGAACAATAAAATGATCATTAGAATCTCAAGATAATATTTTTGTGGTCCATAGGAAGTTCTGGATTATATGGTAACTGGATATACAATTTATATTTTATGTTTAGTTATTCTAATACACAGGGTGGGATAAAAAGATTTATAATTGTGAGTGTGCAAAACACAGTTTATTCTTATATTATTATTTATTAATTATTGTATTATTTTCCATACAACTGTAAACCTACTTTTGCCTTGCCCTGTATCTAAGTTTTGTCATTTCCCTAAGTTAACTATATCACCATGTCTTTAGGAACCGTCAAACAACACCTTTTTGACCATACTTCAAGACAAATCAGTTGCCACTTTAGCCAATTTCTTAATATTTGCTAGTTCATCATAGCTCTTTGTGTTTGTAAGTTTGTAAATTTGTATGTGTATCTAACATCATTAAATATATTCAGTGTGTTGATAGAACTAATGTCATAAAAACTTAGGGACAAATCCCAGAGTTGTCTACATACTTCTTTTTTAAATTAAAGAATTTTAAATGATGCATACGAAACAGCTAATGGCATGGCTTCAAATGATGGAATTAAATTTCTGTCCCAAGTGGGAGATTTTCCATGTTTACACAAGTAAAGTGCAAATTGTAAGCCACCTGGCCCATCCACTACATATTCAAACTGGTGGGTTTATTAAATAATTGCCTGCCGTCATTGGATTAAACACAACACAAGAAAAACAAAGCACGTATATAAAGTAGATTCAAAACAGACTTTTAGCAAAAATACCACACTCATTTCTAAAATTTTCCAAAAGAGAAAATTGTTTAATTAATCAAAGTAAAGAGAACTCATTTAGGTGACAATCTATTCAAACGGTCAGAAAAATAAAAAAATAAAAATCTAATTGTGCAAAACAGTATCAGTTTATTCAACTGAGTTCACTTGATTTTTATAAACTTCTGTTTATATAATATTTATCTGTTTACCTAGCATGTTCTAACCTATGTTTCTGCACTTTTATAATTAGAAAATAAGAATGTCCACATTTTCCATATAAATATTCTCCTATATTTTTTGTAAAATTACAGGTTAAAATTTTACTTAAGATTTCTGCTTCCAACATTGACTGAGTACTCAGTATTGGGTTAACTATCCTACTTTGAACAACTATAAAACTAAGCGCAATATAGCAATCATCAAATGTTACATTTTTGATTACAAGTAGCACAGAGCTATAAGCCATGACAGAAAGAAAGCCAATAACGTGATTCCCACAATCACCCAGACTCAGTCTGGAGGCACTTTCCAAATCACTGCACAAAGGAATGAAGCCGAAGCAGAGCACAGCAGTCTCCTTTTTGTAGAAACTGATGAAGCTGTTGGTAAACTTTGTATGACAGTGAAAAAGATGCCAAATAGTCAAAATAATCTTAAAAAATAAAAAGTTGGAGGATTCACATTTCCTAATTTCTAAACTCGCTGTAAAAATTACAGTAATCAAGACACTGTGGTGTTAGCTTAAGGACAGACAAATAGATCAATGGAATAGAAAAGAGAGTCCAGAAATAGACACATAGTTATGTGGTCAGTTGATTTTTACAAAGGCATCAAAGTAAGTCAATGGGGAAATGAAAGTCATTTCAACAAAAACTATTGGAACAGCTGGATATTCAGATGGAAAAAAAAACTTTAGGTGCATTACTCATAATACACAAAAAAATTAATTTGAGAAGGATGATAGATCAAATACAAATGCTATTATTGGGTTTTAGGAATTCTTTATATATCTTGTAAAAGTCCCTTTTTACATGTAAATATTGCATGTATTTTCTCAAATCTATGAATGCCTATTTCTTTTCTTAATGGTGTATTTTTGATAAACAAAAGTTTTCAATTTTTATGAAGTCTAATTTGTCATCTTATTCCATTATGGTTTGCACTTTCTTTTTGTGTTTTGTCTAAGAAATCTTTGACCTCAAGTTTGTAAAGATATTCTCCATGTTTTCTTTACTGTGTAGAGGCTCAAACACAACACGTTGTGTGTAATGACTACTCAGGCATCTCCTTCAATAGGTATTTTTTAAATAAATGATTTATCAAAGGTTGCTGAAAACATTAATTACCATGTCTAGACCAGGCCACTTTTGAAGGTCAAAAAGAATGGGTACAAATGTCATTATTCTCCTTCCTTAAATACTTCTTAAAGTTGATCCAGAAGGAAAAAATGAACTACAAGATATCTAGCTCAATTTTCTTGTATACTCTAAGAATAGGCAATATAGCACATTTAAAATAAAACTAAAAATAATCAAAAACAAAAAATTATTTTTGACCCACGTGACATTTTACTGACAAAGAAAAATTGTGTTAAGGCTTAATAAAACTGTTTCACCAATATTTTTTTTCAATTCAGAACCATGCTGAAATAATAGATTTTAATAGATTTTTGTCATCTGTTTCTGAATTGCCTGTTATTTAATTATTTAAATAACACAAAATTCTGACCAAATCTCTTCACTCATTCTCACCATACCTTGTATGCATTTAAGGAAAGCAAGATATGTTATAGCTCAGCCTGACACAAGAAGAAATAGGGTTTGGGTGCGCATCAAGGTACTTACAAGACAGCGGATAGAACATTGAGTGTACTGGCCTGGCTACCTCCATAGTTGGTGTAGCATCTCCCTCGCAGTTTGTCTACATTCTAACACTTTGGGTACTACGTTGATTATGAAACTAATGGCACATTTTCATAAAAATCTGGAAATCTGGAGAAACAATATCCATTCATATATATCCATCTGGTAATATATAACCTTTACATTCCTGATTGCTGATTCAGTAGAAAAATTAACAAGAAAGCTACATGAGGCAAATAACATTCACAATGTATACAAATCCATGAACTTCAACCAGTCTTTTAAATCTGACCTCGTTATTTAATGCCCAGACTTGTATTAGGTTTTGGGAATACACGGGTAAGTGAGACACAACCTAAACCGTCAAACTAAAATAACCTTCAAATACTCTCTATGAGGACAATTTAACTGTGATGAGATCCACAGCCAATCTTTCTGACTCTTGACTTACAAATTTCGGGATCACTATGTATTAACCTTCTTTAGCAAGAGAGATATATACATTCTGTATTTATATCTATTTTAAATAGAGTCTCTGTGCTTTAAAGTCTATAATATTGCAATATTCTTGTTGATAAAAGTATACATTGCTTTTTGCATTAAATGAGCCACCCAAAATTGATAAATTATTGATAAAATGGCATCAAAATATTGTGATTTTTTTCTCTCTTTTTTTTATTCTTGTTCAAGTTATTTAAAATCAAGAATAGCAATGCTCTCAGGTGGAATCTTCAGACAGTTGGTGTCACAGTCCCCAAGTCCATCCTCCTGTTCTCAGTCACGGTTTGTGGTCTGATCACCAGTAACCTGAATCTCAAACCTGGAGAGTGCCTCAGACTACACATTGAGGTGGGCCCCAGTGCCAAGAGCTTCATGCTGATCCTGGGTAAAGATGGCAACAACATGTGACTGCACTTTAACCCTTGCCTCAATATACATGAGGACACCAGCACTACGGTGTGTAAGAGCAAGGAAGCTGGGGCTTGGGGAACCGAGCGGCCAGAGTCTGATTCCCCTTCCAGCCTGGAAATGTAATGGAGGTCTGCATCTCCTTCGCCCACGCAGACCTGGCCATCAAGCTGCCATATGGATACACATTCAAGTTCCACAACCACCTCAACCCGGAAGCCATCAACTAATTTGCAGCAGAAGATAACTTCAAGATCAAGTGCATGGCCTTTTAGTGAAGCCAGCCAACCCATGGGCCCTAATGAAGGCAGCTGCCTCTGTTCCTATTGAAAGAAAAAAAAAAGAATAACAGAAATTTGGAAATTCACAAATAAGAGATGATGAACTTATAAAAGTATTCTTCCTGAAATTACTGAGAGCTACAACTAACAAACATTACTTGGGAAAAAGCGAATTCTAGAAATGTAATGTGTAATAATAACATGGTAGTGTTTATGATATAAATTTCAGTAACCTTTATTGCTCATTTCATAATCAATCCTTTACCTTCACAAAAATTTTATTTCAAGGGTCTTACATGGGCTGGGTAGTATACTAGATGCCAGGGGTATAATGGTGAGAAAAATAGAACAAAAATAAACAATAGTGCCATCATTGCATGAACATAAGGAAATATATCAATAATCAACTAATTACAAATAAACAGGAAATAGAAACTATGAAATTATATACATGCTTTATGTATCTACGTATATATACATGTGTGTATATGTCAAGACACACACAAAGACTTTGACTTAATCACACACTCAGAGGTAGTCTTGTGAGAAAATGACCCTTGAGCCAAGATCTGAAAGATAAGTGTGGGTTAATTAGAAGAAGATGGTTACATTCATTTGGAACATCAGGAAGAGCATATATAATGCCTGTTGTGGGACAAGTTGGGGGAACACATGGCGTTAACAAAGGCTTTTATAGCTGAAATAGGCATGAGGAGAATAGCACAGTGGGTGATAAGAATGAAAAACTGGGTTAGGAAGAGAATATATAAGAGCTTGTAGGCCTTCTAAAAGATTAACATCTAACAAAATGGGGTGTTTCAATTTAGTGTATAGTTTACAGGATATACTGAAGAGATTGTGAGTAAACTAGAAGAGAAATTAACATCTACTATGAAGCATACTTGGTGTCTTCCCTTTTAGGGAAGATAATAAGAACACTTTGATACACAAGACAGTTGCAATATGCTACATGGTACAGTTGATACTGTCTAAATGTGTATAACTCAAATTTGGATGGTGTGAACTGTGCTAGATAAGATATTGATACTCTACAGAATAATATAGTGTTGGGCAAAAAGCCTGTTTAGTTTTTTCATAAAATAGACACATTTTTCATTTTCACCAGTAACTTCATTGATTTGGATATTTTGAGTGTTCCAGCTATCTCCTGCTATTGGTTTCTAGTGGGTAGAGGCCAGGGGTGCTAATAAACACCTTCCAAAGCATAAGACAGCAAAGAATTATTTGGCTGATATGTCAGTAGTGCCAAGAAACTTCACAAACCACTTTTGACAGGTTCAGTCAGTCACTGCACCTTCTCCTTACACTGCACACATCTTTTGCAATTCAGTTGCGTTTTTACCTTTCCAGAAATAATAAAGCATAATACACTGAAAATGTTGCATATTTTCTTCCATCTTTAATATTAAAATGGCTACACAAAATTCATGAATTTTGGTAATTTTTTAAATGCACACTGATGTGACAGCTGTCAAAATACAATCTAACAAAATTGTTTCTAATGAAGTTAAAGACAACTAAGTACTACTAGAGCCGTTGTACAGAAAAAAAAACTAAACAAATCTTTTGGCCAACCCAATGCATAAGCTTCAGGGCCATATGAATATAATACACACTATATTTTAAACATACATTGTTAGTACCATGAATATGTGATCAAAGGTATTCAACATCATCCTTGCTTTTCTAAACAAATATTCCCTAGTACCTCAAGTACAAAGCATCTAAAATCTCCATTTCCCAGAGACAAAAAATTTTTGTTTTAAATTTTGTCACAGAGAGGCACTCTCATAAAATAGGGAAGGTTGAAGAGAAAGAGAAGTATTATCTGCCCCATAAGAAATGTGTAAAAGAAGTGTCTTAGAGCATGAGCAAGTCCTTGACAACAAATAGCTTGTTTTGGAGCTGATCCAGAAGCAAGAGAAAAGGGTAAAGAAATAAAATGGGGAAGGGAAGAAAGCCAATAACAGGAAATTGACAAGTGGATTACAACTGTAGTCAACTGGGGCTAAAGCCTGCTTTAAAAAAAACCCTCTGAGGGACTATGTAGGACATAATTCAGAAGCGTTCCACTTAAGTTAAGGAACTTGCTGTCCCTCAGTGGTTGCAGGTGGCTCTCATGGTGTTCACTTCCTGGCACTTATGGCCTGCCCCATGTCCAGCACACCCTTGTGGCCAGCTGAAGCCCTCAAATAGAGACTCACAGCTTCTGAATGTACAAAAACTGATCCTATAAAGTTTCAGGGGATGTTCAGGATGAGCTAAAATCTACAATGATGGCAGAGCTCTTATAACTTGCTTCAGTACTGTAGAAAGTGGAAATCACTGGCATCAAGTTCCCTATGATTCCTGTATTTATGGATTTTCTAAGTACCAAAAACACTTCCTTCTCCCAGACTTCCAACAATATTGTGTCTAATTTCCTATGTCAAATACCTTGCATATTTGGAATACACTCCAAAACTGAAAAATTTCTGATTTCTTGACTACACTAGCTGACATGAACGAGGTGGAAATAAAGATGTGGAGACATTCAAGAAATATTTAATACCTAGTAAAATTTTCCTTAGTCAATAATTGGATAGAAGGGGAAGTAAAAGAGGGAAAATCTGTAGTAACCAAAGAAAAAATGTGTATAAAGTAAAATTTGTTCAAATTGGAGTGATGGGCAAAAAGAAGGAAATAATTTTTTTTCACATATCTTGAGTTGGTGAGACTTCAGGACACCTTGATAGGAATTGTATTTAGGAGGCAGTTTGACAAATGTATGACCTGCATTTCAGAAGAGATATTTGGGTTGATAACATAGACTTAGAAGTCATATGAGTTCTGGCAATATTTGAAGCTGGATGAGATTTCCCATTAAGACTATTTAAAATGAAGGTAGACACAAATACGAAAAGTACAAGAGGGGAGAACTGGGAGAGAAAATTGAGAAAAACCAATCAAAAGTAGAAAGAAAACTAAAAAAGAATGATGTCAAAGAAGCCAAGGAAGGGAAATTCAAGATGGCAGTGAACTGTGTGGATCATGCATTCCCCTCTGCCCAGCACCAAACTGGAATTACAATGAAAATATAAAACAATCAACCTGAATAACTAACTGAAGACTAGGTGAATAGAAATCTTATAACCAAGGATTTAGAGAGGAAGTCACATCGAGACTGATAGGAAGGGCAGAGATGAGAAAAGTGATGGCCTCGCTTCCATGGGTGATGGCTGAGATTCCAGAGGGACATCTCGGCTGCAAAGCTTCGCCTTTAAGAGCATGAGGTCTCAACCCCACATCGGGTTCCCCAGCCCAGGGCACCAGAGCTGAGAAGAGGTATCCAATAACATCTGGCTTTGAAAACCAGCAGGGATTGTGTGTCCACTAGAGACACAGGCACCCTCCTAAAAAACCAACAGACAGAATCTTCTTCACAGTCACTCACCCTGGGCTCCAGAGAAAGGAGAGTAGAGCAGACTAAGTCCTGTGAGGTGAGACTGTGGTCTGTGGCTCTGGGGAGAGATCTAAAGGGATAGCTGCTGGACTTCCATGCTGACTCACTCTCCTGCATTGCAGACGCCAACTTTCTTGGGTGAAGGATTCCCCTCCATACGGCAACAACCTGAGGAAGTGCTATAGCTACCCTCTGGACTTCCTGTCACCCCACCCTGCAGAGATCACATCTGCTGAGGAGTTAGCTGCCTGGGCCAATGGTTAGAGGTTTGGGCAGACTCGGGGAATATCAAAGAATAAGGGGTTTGTTCTGGGGTTGGAGCCATTTTCCCCACTTTCTAGTGAGTCTGACTGACACCTACCCCTTATGGGAGATCCTCTAGCCTCATACTTTGGGCTCAAAGTGACCCCACCATCTTGACCCCTAGTGACCTCCCCCAATTGTCCCTCAAGACTGACCAGCACCTCCCCATCAGGGGAGGTCCACTAGCCCCACCCTTCCAATTCCTGGTGGCCCCACACTGCTGAGAGCCAGCTCCTGGCCGAATCTTGGAGAGATTGAGTTCTGTGGTTCCAGGACTATAGCCATTTATCCCTCACACACCCAACCAGTGCAGAGCCCTCCCTTCATGTGACCAAATTTTGGTGTGTTTGGGCCTAATAAACTGTTCTGGCTTCACACTGATGACTCTCTGAGACCCCATCCCACTACAAAGGTCTGTGGGCACCCAGCGAGTAGCTACTAGATTTGGTATACCCTGAGACATTTCCTGAGTGGCCTCAGACACAGCACTGGCACTGACTTTGAACCTGGTATCAGTCTGGTGAACACCCATAACTCCTGACCAGTAATTCACTAAGAACCTACCTCATGAACTTGAGTACTAAGAGAGGCTCTTTCAGTGACTGAGCCTATGAGGCAGCTAGCCAGAAGAGGCCCGGTGCCAGTAAAAGCTGGCCTTGGCGTGCAGATTGGTTCTTCCCACACATACCCAGGCCCAGTAGAGGCAGCCACAAACTGTGGATTGCTTTGTAGCTCCAAAGAGGTTGCCAAGGGCCAGTCAAGGCAGTGTCTGACATTGGTTGGAGCCAGAGTCCCTTCCAAGAAGCCTCAGAACCAACACACCCAGTCACCAGCTTCAGACAACCTCAGAGCAGGATCCAATAAGCTTTATGTGGCATATCAATAGGAAGATCTTGGCCCTGACCAGTGTGGCTCAGTTGGTTGGGCATTGTCCTGCAAAGCAAAAGGTCACCAGTTCAATTCCCAGTCAGGGCACATGCCTGGGTTGTGAGCCCAGTCCCCAGCCTGGACATGTACAAGAGGCAATTGATCAATATTTCTCTCACACGTCAATGTTTTCTTCATGGGTGGTGGTTCCCAAAATTAATTAATTAAAAATTAATTTTAATTAGTGTGTCCTTCATTTCTGATCAGATCCCTTTTATACTGTTGAGGTCTTCACTAAGCTCCTTCAGCATCTTTATAAGCAGTGTTTTGAGTTTTGCATCTAGTAAATTGCTTGTCTCCTCATTTTGACAGCCTCCCTGTGTTTGTTTGTACACAAGCAAACATAGAGCTCCTATATTTCCCTGGCTTGATAGAGTGGCTTAATATAGTAGGTGTTCTATAGGGTCTAATGGGACAGCCTCCTCTCTTACTCAAGCTGGGTACTCAAAGTGAGTTCACTGTGCGGGTTGTGTTCACCCTCCTCTTATAGTTGAGCTTTGATTGCTGTTGGCACATCCAAGGTCAGCTGCCACCTTTGTTCTGTCCAGGGTCACACAGCATAACCTACTAAGCAATCTGCAGATGGCTGCTACTTGTGATGGGCTTGGAGGTGCCCAAGAGAGGCCAAGCTGTGAACCAAAGCCAACTGCTACTAGTGTCAGGCCTGGGACAACTTAGCGAGAGTTACAAGGTTCACTGAAGCCACATGCAGCTTGTTTGAGAGAATTTGGGAAAATCTGAAGCAAGGGTCAATACAAGCCATTCATATGGAAAAGTCACTGGAAAGAGCTTGGGTGGGCCTAAAAGTTGAGTGGGGCAGGGCCTCAGTGAATCACCAGGGTGGCGCAAACAGCATGAGCCAGGTTGACAGAGCCTCAAATATAGCTCCCACCTGCCACCTGGGGAGCTCCATGGCTCTGCAGTGGGAGGGCTCAGAAAAAGATGATGGCCTCTGCTAGCACTTCTGAGGGAAAGCTGCCCCCTCCCCCAGTTCTTGTCCTGATGCCAGGCAATTCATGCCCATATGTCTCTGATGCTTTTCAATCTGCTGCCCTGGTGCTGGAGCTCAAAGGGAATGAGTCCAAATAAGTCTGTGTGTGGGCCCTGTAAGAACAACTGACTAAGGTTCTAGTAGTTTGTCTTCCACAGACTCAATTGCCACTGTTTTTTATAGCCAGGAGTTATGGAGAGTTATCTTCCTGGCACTGAAACCCTGCACGGGGGGCCCAGCGTGGGGTTGGAACCCATCACTCCTGATATATCCCTCCCGATTTTTATCTGCCACATGTGGGAGCAGAACCAGGCTGTTCCGCACCTCTGCCCCTCTTACCAGTCTCAATATGGTTTCTTCTTTAATTCCATAGTTGTAGGACTTCCATTTAACTCTATTTCTGATGATTGTGAGTGATGGTTGTTCTATAGTTTAGTTGTAATTTTGATGTGGTTGCGCAAGGAATGGGCTGTGTTAACCTACGCCGCCATCCTAACCAGAAGTCTCTTAACTTTTATATATACTTAACTCATTCTTTCTCCTTCTAGCATGTGATAATTATTCCTATAGTCTTTTTCACACTTTATAGTTAACATTTAATCTATATTTTAATTATTTTTGTGTCTTATTTATTTATTTAAAGTTTTATTGAATTTATTGGGGTGACATTGGTTAATAAAATTATATAGATTTCAAGTGTACAATTTTATAATACATTATCTGTACATTGTATTGTTTGGTCACCACCCAAAATCAAGTCTCCTCTGTCACCATTTCTACCCTCTTCTACCTCCCTCCAGCCCCCCTTTCCCTTTGATAATCACCATAGTGTTTTCTGTGTCTATGAGGGTTTTGCTTTTGTTTTGGTTTGGTTTGGTGTGTTTTTGCTGAATCCTGCCTCCTTTTTCAGCCAGCTTTGACCTCATTTTGAAGAGTATTAGATTTAGGGTCTTATATTTATTATCACTGAGAAAAGTGACAGGGAAACAATTCATTTGGAATTTTGGCATATGGGAAAGAATCTAAAGCAGCAATGAGCCTGATTTGAAGCATTAGCAAGCAGTTATGACCACCAAGCGCCTACAATTCCAAGTTAAGAATCTATGCCTGAAAGGAGACTGCTAAATGGAGAAGAGAAACCAGCCTCTTACATCGCTGCTAAGCCAGTAGCCAACCTCATTAGACACCACTTGCCTACAGAGTAAGAATCAACATTTGCAGATATTCCACAAAGCCCAGAGCACCAGAAGTAGCCTCTTTTGCAATACCATAATTTCACCTAATTGGATCTCCATCATCTACAGCTTCATACTCTTCTTGAAAACAAGAGAGGCCTCTTGATGAAATGTAATACATGGCAAGGCAAAAAGTCAGTTAGAAAATCTAATTTAATAGTAGCTTTGGAAAAATATTCTCATAGGTAAAAACACTTAATGATATTCATTTTGGTATGGCTTATAAAATAACAGGAAAAAACATTAGAAACAGCATTAAGGTCTAACAATAATACAATAGATAACCTTGTGAATGTATTGTTGTATTTTACAAAGTGCACAAATTCTGAGCTGTCACTTCAGAATGGTCTTGTACATACTTTAAAAATTGTATGTGAAGAGGCAAATTAAGGAAGCCTTCTCTTTTATTTTGTATTAAATTTATCGGGGTGACATTAGTTAATATGATCATATAGGTTTCAAGTGCACATTTCTATCATACATGATCTGTATATTGTATTGTGTGCCCACAACACAAAGTCAAATCACCTCATCACCATATACTTGGTCCCCTTTACCCTTTACTACCCCTTACTCCCTTCCCCCTGTTAACCACTATACTGTTGTCTGTATCTATAAGTTTCAGGTTTTTATCCCACATATGAATGAAATCATATGGTTCTTAGTTTTTCTCTGATGGACTTATTTCACTTAGCATAATATTCTCAAGGTCCATCCATGTTGCCGCAAATGGCAATATTTCATCTTTTCTTATGATTGAGTAGTATTTCATAGTAAATATGTGATACATCTTCTTTATCCAATTCTCTGTCAAAGGACACTTTGGTGGTCTTCATGTCTTGGCCACCATGAATAATGCACTTAACATGATTCTGTATATAGAAAACACTAAAGGGAAGTCTATTTTTGTGTATATATACACACATACATACACATATATACATATATATACACATATATGCATACACATACACAAACACACCCACACATACACAATAATGCAAAAAAACTTAAACCAGAGCAATGGCAGTCTTTGTGTGTTACACATGCCATATTTTTATTGTGGTCATATACATATAGCATAATACTTAGCATTTTATCCATTTTAAAGTATATAAATCACAGGCACTTATTTGCAGTGTTGTAAAATCATTACTACTATCTAGTTCCATAACTTTTACATCACCTTTTCCTTGGAGTTTATCTATATATTTATTGTGTCATATTTTACATGTAATAAGGCACAGGGAATATAGTCAACAATATTGTGAGAACTACATATGGTGTCAGTTGGGGTACAGTATATTGAGGGGAACGATATGTAAAATATGATTGTCTAATCTCTAAGGTGTACACCTGAATTCAAGAGAAAATAAAATTGAAAGAGAAGAAAGAAGCCAAAGAAGAAGAAAACTTGAAGACTGATCACATTGCAGATTTGGCAAAAGAGTAAGGATCTAAGGTGTCCTTTGAAATGGTCAATGGTGAGATCATTGGTGATTGAAGAAAAAGCATTTTCAGTGGCGTAACTGTGACAAAACTTGACTGAAGCAGGTTGAAATTTAGAAATTTAGCTGTGAAAATAAGAAGAGCGAGAGAGGGTGTTAGAGAAGATATATGTAAATGCCTGTATTATGAATCTCATAATAGTCTTATGCTTTTCACTTACCTATCTGTACTCAAGTTTATAAAAAAAACATGAATACAAATAACAAGTACTTATTAAGTGTTTTTTATTTATTCAATATATCATCAGTTTTTAAAGACATTCATATTGAAAAGGAAAATCTCTTGATTTATTAGTTTAACTATGGGTAGTCATTTTAAATGTACAACTTTCCTCACATTTAAGTAATATTAAGTAAAAATTCGAGCTCCCTTATAAACTCTATAATCACTTAACTTTTATGCTCCTTTCATGTTGAAAGTGGTAAAGCTTTTAATGCACTGAGCTGACTTCTAGAAGCTCAGAAATACTTGTATTAATTGAGAATTTGTCAGTACGTTACTCCTGGATGCATGTGGATAAATCACACTGGTATTAGTGGAGTCACAAAAATGCAATGCAATAAGACTTTTATTTTTAACACAATTTATGGTTCATGGCATATGTTGCTTCTTAAAATATGAATTTTATTTTCTAAGATTTTCTAAGAAAATCTTAGGCTGAGCAAAGTGGATGCAGCATATTTCCCTATATTTATATCTGCAGTATTATCTACAATAATTCTGTAGGTCTGTATTCAACCGGCAATGCCAGATCCTATGCTAAACACCAAGAGATAGGAACATCAGGAAGACATGCCTTGGAGTAATTTTTTTCAAACCACAGCTTGAGACCAATTAGTGATTTGTTAAATCAATGTGTTGATTTAACAAATAAATAAAATGGAACAGAAAATATCAAAGTACATTTCCCATAGTAAATATAAATATTGATAAATAAAATTTAATTTCAGTTTTATGCATAACTCACATAAAATGTACTTCTTACTGTGGGTGAAAGAAAAAAATTAAAAGTTAATTTCTAGAATATCTCATAGTCCAGAATGGTGGTTGAGAAAGGACAGAGGTGTTTGGTGATAGACATGTAAAGAGAGCATTTCAATATAAATAATATAAATGCTATGATAAAATGATA
Organism: Mormoops blainvillei; assembly: GCA_004026545.1. Classification (NCBI taxonomy): domain Eukaryota; kingdom Metazoa; phylum Chordata; class Mammalia; order Chiroptera; family Mormoopidae; genus Mormoops; species Mormoops blainvillei. Next base: position 147,610 of record PVJD01002154.1, on the reverse strand, counting down.
TTTAGGGTTGTATGGAAACAGGGGAAAGGCATTTATTTAACCCAACCTGTAGGGAAATAAGAATCTTTAAGAAGGGAATAAATATAAGTATCTACCAATTATACTACTTAACGATGTGAGGTTACTGTTAAATAAATTTTAAATGTATTATGTAAAAATAATTTGAAGTACTGCTCTTAAAAATATTTTATGCCTAGTACATTGTTGGTGGGAATATACACTGGTGCAGTCACTGTAGAAAATGGTATGGAATTTCCTCAAAAAACTGAAAATGGAACTGCTTTTTGACCCAGCAATTCCACTGCTGGGATACCCTAAGAATCCTGAAACACCAATTCAAAAGAACCTATGCACCCCAATGTTCATAGCAGCACAATAGCCAAGTGCTAGAAACAGCCTAAGTGCCCATTAGTAAATGAGTGGATCAAAAAACTGTGGTACATTTCGCAATGGAATACTACACAGCAGAAAGAAAGAAGGAGCTACTACCCTTCACAACAGCATGGGTGGAACTGGAGAGCATTATGCTAAGTGAAATAAGCCAGGCAGTGAAACACAAATACCACATGAGCTCCCCTATAAGTGGAACCTAAACAACAAAACAAACAAGCAAAAAAATATAACCTGAGACAGTGAAATAAAGAACAAACTGACAGTAACCAGAGGGGAGGGTGAAGGGGGAAAAAAGGGGAAGGGTCATCAAGGAACACATAGAAAGGACCCATGGACAAAGCCAAAGGGGGATCAGATTGAGGGGGGGGGGGAGTGGTGGCAGGGAAATGGTGACAACTGTATCTGAACAACAATTTTAAAAAGCTGGTACAATACTGATTAGATATTAAGACTTCACAGGTTACAATAATATGACCTTTAACCAAATTAGGAGAAAAGGTCTATATGATCATTTTTACCCACAAATTTTGTTTTAGAATACACTTTTCAATTTATAGTTATAAAATGTCTTGAAACAAGGATTATGTTATTCACATATGGATACTGTTTCAAATTGACATTTTTACTATTTAAAGTAGGTCGCTTCACATTAAAGACAAAGAGGTACAGAGTCAAAATGCAACACACATATTAAAACATTTCTATTGGGCTTTACTATATTATTGCCAAACAAACGAAGACACTCACCTTCATTCTCATTTCGATTTTTATACCACTGCTCTACAGAGTCCCTGGGGACAGGAATGTTTTAGGTTTCAATAACCACTTAACTGGAGATGATTCTAAGTCTATATTTAGTTCCAGACCCAGACCCATATTTTCGAATATTGAACAGCTCCTTCTGAGTTTTCCACAAAGATTTCAAATTCAGCATTTTCAAAATACTTTTTTATTTTATTCCAAAAATAAGATTCTCTTTTATGTACCCTACCTGGTTAGTGGCATTACCATCTAACTAGTTGCTTGAGTCAGGAACCTAGAAGTTATCTTAAATTCCTTCCTGTCTGTCATATATAATTTTCAATTAATTCATGAAAGCAGTGAATCTTCCAAGCTAAATTCACTCTTTTTTTTTTTTTTTTGGCCTTCCACTGCTTTAGTTCAACTCATCTCCTATAAAAGTTTAGTAGCCTCCCTACTTTCCTCCATCTTGGCCTTCTCTTATCCAAACTCTTCTCTGCTGAAAGTGATGTCTCCATAAAAGAAATCAAAGATTGTTTTTTCTCTATTTAAAATTCTTTAATAGCTCTTTATTTCTTTTCTATTAAACTGATTTGAAAGAGAAAGAGAGAGACAATGATTTGTTGTTCCACCCACTTATGCATTCATCAGTTGCTTCTTGTATGCACCCTGACCAGAGATTCAACCTGCAACCTTGGCGTATGGGAAGGACACTCCAACCAAGTTACCTGGCCAGGGCAATAGCTTCTTATTTCTGAAAAATAAGATCCTTAGCATACAAGATCAGTCCAAAAGGTATCCAGTCATATAACATGCAAAATAGAGACATATTGAAGAAGATACAAGATACAAGAAACATTGTACATAGGACAACGACACCTCAGTCCCCTTCAAAGTAGGCACCTTGGGACCTCACACAGTTCTTCCAATTGCCCTCAGCTGCCCCATCATATTTCCTGAATTTCATCAATGATCTGAAATCTCTTCCCTTTCAGAGGTAATTTTAGTTTTGGAGAAAAGCAGAAGTCACTGGGTACCAAATCTGGGCAGTAGAGGGGCTGAGTCACCTGGATGATTTGATGTTTTGCCAAAATGGTCTGCGCAAGGCTTGAGGCATGGGTGGGTGCGTTGTCATGATGAAGCTGCCAATCAACAGTTACCCATAGCTGCAGCCTTCTGAATCATCTGAACAATTTCCAAGGAGGAATGTTCAAGCTTAACGCAAAATTGGATGCATATTCGTTGCTCTACTCGCTCAGTCATTTTGAATGTGATGGTCACACAGTACACATGCTCACCCAACAGCATCTACCACTCCCACTAACTAGTAAAGTGAAGTTGTCATTGTTCATGCATGTATATTCCAGTTCACTGTCCTTGGCTGCCAGTTTACATCAATGTCACACAAACCATTCAGGTTATATTAACTACGGCTGGACTTTTTCTGGACAGACCTCACACAAAACCCTCCTAGCAACTTGTCTTCAAACATATTAATCAGCTCTGGCTGGTGTGGTTCAGTGGATTGGGTGCTGGCCTGAGGACCAAAAGGTTGCCGGTTCAATTCCTAATCAGGGCATATGCCTGAGTTGTGGGCCAGGGCCCCAGCAGGGGACATGTGAGAGGCAACCGCATATGGATGTTTCCCTTTCACCTTCCCTTCCCCTCTCTCTAAAAATACATAAATAGAAATTTTTTTAAACCAGTCTTTTAAAAAAGGACAGTAATCATATTTTACATTATTATTTCTCCAGTCCAACAACTCATCAACATGCTAAATGTCAGTTATTCCTTCTTGGTTGGTACCTGCTTTCCAGCTGCAACTCCCATCATCCTTTTCCCTTCACGTGCTCATTATTTTCTGGCAATACTAAGCCATTTATGTGTGCCTAGGGCACAATTTTTTCTCAAGTTGTGACTTTCACAGCCTAGTCCTTTTTCCCTCAATTAAATTTTCCTTTCACCATTTATGCTTCAAGACTCAATATAAATATTCCCACATTGTTTTATACTTACCTTTTTTTCGGAACTTTATGAAATTTTCTTTTCTTAAGTCCCTGAATTATTGAGGCAAAGGTAATTATGGCTTTTTCTGTATTATCATTGTCTCTTGTAGTTTTTAATAATATTGATTGCATAAGTACTTTATACTTATACTATAATACTTATTTCCATAATTGTTTACTTTTTTTTACCCCCTTCGGCATTTGGGGCCTTCCTCATTTCTGTATTCTGAGCATGTAGCACATGTGGCACCTAGGAAATAAATGTACTAAGACCTGCTAAATAAGTTAATTAACCTAAGACAAAAACAGAAATATGATTAAGTGATTAGTGTTTTAAATACACGCTCTCTTCTGTAAAGACTACATGATAAGAATGTGCGACTGTTATGGTACATCTGAATTAAACTTGAAGATGATTATTATTGTCATATGTTTATATGCAATCAAAACCTTACAGTTATTATGCTATTTCTGTTTTTTCAGTATTGGAGAGACTACTTTCAGCTTCATCAGGATCCTTTTACACACCTCACAATGCACTTTGCATCATGGAATATCTTTTTCACCACGGAAAAACAAATTGGCAGGGCAAGGGGAGAGACAGAAGAGAGATTAATTCAGCACAAATTGATCTTGGCATAAACAATAACTTTTCTTCATGAATTGTTTAACAGTTTCTTCAACATTGTACTCAAAATTTACTTATCAGGTTATAATTTCTAAGATTTTTTCCCTTCTTGAAAATTAAAAGTGTTTCTTATCTTAAAAATCAAAGTTGCTTATCTCTAGTCAATTGTTATTTCTCAAGTTATTCAGCATTCCTCAAAAAATTTCTGACAGTTCTTTGATCACATATATTAAAGGTACTACTCATGTGCTCTTTAAAAAGTATAATTCAACCAGTCCAAGGAGATGAATTCATTGAAATTACAGTAGTTTTAATTTTTTTTTACCAATTTCTGTTTGCTCCATAATTTGAAGACCATTCCATTTTAATAGGTAAAATAGGAGAAAAATACACAGTGATAGTTGGGGTTTTTCGAAAGATCTGTTAACACTATACCAACAGCTCCAAACAGCAAGCCCGCACCTACTTCATTCTCCCTCTCTTTCATTTTCTTACCTAAAAATATATTTCAATTTTGTTTTTAATTATTTATAGCTTATTTCAAAATATGAATTTATTATGAATTTAGTCATCCTGATTACCACTTCTATAGCCCCATACCACCGTTGGTATTTATTTTCTTCCCATCTTCTATATGTAGCCTTCAGGTCTCCCTTCAGCATTTTATCCACATTGGTTTATTCCATTGTAGCTCCCTATTTATTACCAGTAGAATACATTGTACATTTTGCATTTAATTTCAAACTTCTTCACCCACCTTAAGTTCCACTTCCATTTAAGTCTCCAGCCATGGTTTCATGATATTCTTTTTTTCTGAAATTTTTGAAATTTTCCCTTCTAAAATCCTCTCTCTACACTTGACTATGCTCAGCATCCTACTGACTTTTCTCTCTGGTGGCACATCTGTTCCACACCATCAATCACCTCTTTCTTATTTAGAATTAACTGCAGAATAATGTTCCCTGTGGTCACTTTTGACCTGTTGAGAGATGAGATTGTGAACAATATGTGGCAAAAATTTATCATACAATATGCTTTATAGAATTTGATTTCTTGTAGATGCAGAGATAAATGTGATGAAGAGGAATATATTCAAAATAACTCTGAATTAGGTTTAGGGGCTTTATGTAATGCTCTACCTCTTACTATTTGTGTGAGTTTAAGAAAATCACCTATCAACTCTGATCCTATTTCTTTATCTGTAAAATTAAGTTAAAAATACCTCCTGGGGGCAGGGCATGGGATAAAGGATGGTGAAGGAATTAACCAAAGAACATTTATGCACAACCTATAGACATGGGCAACAATGTGGGGATTGGCTTGGGGTGGGTAGAGGGCGTGGCTGCGTAGAGGTGGGGAAAGGGAGAAAAAGTGGGAACTGTAAGAGCATAAACAATAAAAATAAAATAAAATAAAAACATTTTTTTAAACTTCCTAGAGTTGTTATGAGGATCAAATGAAATGATTATAAGAGTTTAATTAACATATGGCAGGTAACATAATATAAATTATATTATGCTATATAAAATATTTTAATTATATTATTATCAATATTATCCTTCTTAAAACATTGATGAAATATGATATGATATTTAAAAGTCTAAAATAATTAAAATGACAAAAAACTTCAATATTAGAAAAGAATAAAGCTAAAGGGAGAAGTGTTATACACTGTCTTTTTTTTTCCAGGTTTATTGAGATATAACTCATAAACACTGTGAAAAGATTTCCACCATTGAAATAATTAACACATCCATCACCTCACATGTTTACTATTTGTGTGTGTGTGAGAACACTTAAGCTCTACTCTCAGTAAATTTTTCATATTTGAAGTTTATGTCCTTTAAATATCCTCTCCCTATTTGCCCACTCCGCAGGCCCTGGCAATCACCATTCTGCTCTCTATTTCTATTAGCTTGACTTTTTTTTCCCCCAAGTCCCCCATATAGGTGACACTGTGAATAATTTGTCTTTTTCTTTCTGGTTTTTTTCACTTAGCATAATGCTCATCCAGGTTCATCTATGTTGTCACAAATGGCATGGAAGGATTTTCTTCTTTTCTAAGGCTGAAGAATATTTTATATATGTATATATGTTTCACTTCTTCTCTATCCATTCATCCATCAATGACCACTTACTTTGTTTCTATGTTCTTAGCTATTATAAATAATGCTACAATGAACGTAGAAATACAGACATCTCTTCAACATAGTGGTTTCATTTACTTTGGATAAATACCCGGAAGTGGGGTTGCTGGATCCTATTTTTAATTTTTTGAGTGCCCTTTATAGTGTTTTCCATAGTCACCATCTTTGAGAAAATCAGAAAAGCACTCAATATGTGCTAGACATTTGTGGTAGATTGATTGTAAAAGGTATCTCCACCCTTTGCAAAATAATTTTACAGCAGTTCTCACCAAGAAGTAAAGTCTCTTTCCCTCAACCCTTAAAGCCTTGGCCAATTAAAATGTAGTGGAAGGGATAATGCACCTGTTCCAAGCCTAAAATCCATGAGTTCTTGTGTATTTCCACTATTGCTTGAACCCCGTCCTCACCATGAGAATAAGCATTGACTAGGAAGAGAAACCATGAGAAACATAGCTAAGTATCTCAAACAAGGTCATGGTAGGCCAACCAGTCCCAAGTGGACCCCCAACTCACCACAGACCCATGAAGGAGCCCAGACGACATCAGTCAAGCCCAGCCAAGATTAACAGACTAGACCAGCCTACCCACACATTCATGAGTAAAAAATAAGTGTATGTTTTCTGCCACTGAGGTTTTGTGGTTGCTTCTTTCACAGCATTATTGTGGTAATAGATAACTGATACAGGACCATAGTTCAGAAAGACTTCAGTTAAAATATACCAAAGACAGTCATGACAGTTTACCAGCCCTTCAGTATCTACCTGCAGAAATTTTTCAAGGTTTGCCCTGATTGGTGTGACTCGATTGGTTGGGCATCACCCCACAAAGCAAAAGGTCACTGGTTTGACTCTCAGTCAGGGCACATACCTGGGTTGTGGGTTCAGTCCCTGGTCAGGGCACATATGAGAGGCAACTGATCAATGTTTCTCTCCCTTCCCTCCACTCTCTCTAAAAATACATACATACATACATAATTTTTTTTTTTAAACAAGAAATTATTCAAGGTTTGGGGTTGGTATTTCTTTTCTCTTGCTCCACTGATGAGAGACGCGGCATGGCAGACAGTATGGGAGGAATTAGACATGAACACCTAGAAAGCAATGCTTTAGTTGTGGCTGTGACACTAAGTAACCGGGGCCTTAATGAAGAGAAATAGTTCCCCCGAACAGTTGTTCCCAAATCTGGCCATGGAATGGAAATGTTGGGGAAATTTTTTGTTTGGGGATTTTTTTTTTTAAAAATTCATTCCCAATAGGTCAGAAGTGTTACCAGAAAGTGAAGCTAGTTATCAGGAAAATATGGGATCTCAAAGCCTCAGCTTTCCTTTTTCTAAGTAATTTCTATGGTTTGTTCCTGATAACTTTCTTTATTATCAGTCTTTTCTTTGATGACTCGTTTGTGTGAATTAATTTACTTAAGAAATAAGTGGCACATTGACACCTAGTAAGACAAAGACTCTCTTGAGCAGTGAATAAACCACTCCAATGTGAAAAGTTCTATATATTTTCTATGTAAAAGACATTTATATGCACAGTACATACAGACTGTTCTGGTAGGTAGAATTCTAAAATGGTCATCAACATTACTGGCCCCTGGTGTACACACATACATACCTTCTCTCAATTATTTAATCAAAAGCAATCTAGATGCTGGTGTGAATACTTTTATTTTATAGATATAATTAAGGTCCCAAGCCAGTTGACATAATGATAAAGAAATTATCTTCAGTGAACCCGGCCTAATCAAGTGAGCCCTTAAAAGAAGCCAGGTTCTCCCTGGCAAAGGAAATTCAAAGCAAGATAGAAATTTGTATGAGGGAGATTCTCTGATGTTGGCTTTGGGTACAGAAGGGGTCACACAGCAAGGAATTTTGGTGGCCTCCAAAGCTGAGAGCAGATGTGGGAGACTATCAGCAAGGAAACGGGTATCTCAGACAAACAACCTTGCCACGCCCACGGCGAGCTTCAGATGGGAGCACAGTGACCAACATCTTGAACTGGGAACTCAGTTGAGCTATACCCAGACTGTTGACCTATAGAACTGTGAGCTAATAAATGGATGTTTTTATTAAGCCATGAATTTTATGATAATTTTTTGGACAGCATTTAAAAAACTAACACACTGATGTAAAGGGTTGCTAATTTGAATTTTGGTATTCAGGGAAACTGAGTTTCTTAGATCCATAGCTGTAATTGATTAATGACCAAAAATATGGCAATGCATTTCCCTACTCTAGAATTCCATAACAAAAACTGCTTAATATTATACGAAGTAATATATCTAGTTTAAAATAGCTCCTTAAATACATAAGCAAAATCTTTACTGTAATTGTCTTCTTTTCTTGCTGTATGAAGAATCTCTTCTACCTATAGAAGTGAAATTTTTTGGTTATGAATTTTACCAAAAAAAGTATGTTATTCCAAAAAACCTCAGCTATCAATTCTGACATACTTTCTAGATAATATTAGTATTATATGTTCAATTTTTAATACCTCTGAAATATTTATGAATATAACATTTTATTCTTTGATCCTAATGCTCTATAGGTAATTCTAGGTTAGTATTCTGGCAGAAATCACTGCACTAAAGCAAGGGAAGAGAGAAATCTATCCAGTGTGCCTTGTAAAACACTCTGAGGAATCTCTTTAAAGCACATTTACACAATGAGATATGCATATTTAGAATTTCAACAGTTTTTTTTTCCTTTTAATGATTGCTTTGGTGCTGATGTTATTAAAATAAAGAGATCACATTAAAATTATCATGATAAAGTATCAGTGGAATTCATTTATTTTACAAAAAGCATTGGCTGCCATCTCTTGGACTTTTCAAGCATTGCGCTTTCAAAAATGATGAAATTAGGTCCAGCCTTTAACATTGCTAAAATTTCTTCAGGAAAGAAATAGCAAACTTTTAATATTATTTGCAAGTACTTGATTATCTCACTAAAAATCTTGCTTATTAAAATTTATATAAGTGATTACATGTTCTAGATGTGTTAAGAGGTATATCCAAATGGGTGGTGAAAAAAAAAAAAAGAATATGCATTATCCTCACTTTAAACTTCATGTTTTTATTTAAAGTATTACTTGCACGCCTCCACTTTGTGATTCTTCCATCTTCTAACATAGTATGGTTATAACACTGGTCACTTCTCTCCTTAATACATAAGTTAACAAGATGCAATGGTTGATTCAGTTCTTCTGAAGCTAGTTGATAAAGTCCTCCAGAGATAAATATATTTTATAAATATGAAATACATAATAATTAGAATAAAGCTTATTTTTATTTTATGGACATAATATAATTGAGAGTAATAGGACAAAGAGAGGGGTTCATTATTGGTATAAAACTACAGTGCAGGTAAACTATATTCATTTTATAAAAGAGGAATAAAAATCACATTTTAATCTTCTCACCACTCATGATTGCTTCTGTATGGTATATATTCATTTATTTAAAATTGTTTTTAATTAGTGACTTTCTAAAAGTTAAAGTGTTCAAGATGCCATCATCTCCAAAGAAATATATTTATTTTATGTAGGATATATTTAAAGTACAGAACTACAATATAAAAATTAAAATAACAGAAAAATTAAAATTACAGCAACAGAAATTTATCTCTTATTTAAATAAGTCCTATTTTAAGTCAAGATGGTAGCATAGGTGGACATGGCTCACCCCTTTGCACAACCATAGCAAAATTACAAAATCTAGAACAACTAACACGCAGAACCATCAGAAATCGAATTGAATGGAAGTCTGACAACTACAGAAATAAGAAAACACATCCATCCAGACTGGTAGGAGGGACACAGACACGGGAAGGGCTGTTCCCACATCCACGTGTGGTGGATAAAAGTTCAAGAGGGATATATTGGGAGCAAGGAGTCCCAGCCCCACACCAGGCCCCCGGCCCAGGGTTCCAGTGCCAGGAAGATAAGTCCTCACAACTTCTGGTTACAAAAACCAGCAGGGACTAGTCAGAGCTCCCTCTGAGCTTCAGCACCGAGGTAGCAGCTTGAAAGGCACAAGTGGCAACAGGGAGAAACTGAAGTATCCGGCATCAAAGCAAGCAGAAGCCATTGTCACTTTACCCTCACCCCACAGAGCCACACAGCCACCAAGCTGGTGCCATATCTGAGACTCCATTAACCTGGCTAACACTGTCGGACCCACCTGGGAAATCCCCAGAGACTCCACCCCACCCAACTTATGGCCCACCCAAGAGCTTTCCTACATGAACAGCTGGTCTGGGCTCATGCTGCACAACTTCTTAAATCCTATCAAAGAAGCAACAGCTGGCCTCAGTGAGCCCCAGGCCCAGTACTAGCAGCAGCCAGCCCAGATTAACAGCTTGGCTTCACCTGAAAATGTCCAAGTCTAGCACAAGTAACAGCCATCTCAGATTGCATTATAGTTCAGACAGGATGACCCTGGGCAAAACACAGGAGGGGGCTGACCTTGCCTGCACCACCCAGGAAACCCCAGGGCCAGAGTACCCAGTGGACAGCTACAGATCACGTTGGAGCACCACCACACTGCCCCTGCACAGCTGATCCTCCACGGAGGGTGGAGGTTGGTGGTCAACAGTCACAGTCAGTCTTTGCAGCTGACTGGCCTGGGTAAATCCCTCCCATTGATCTGCCAAAAGCAGCCAAGGTTCAACTACAAGAAGAGGGTGTACTCAGGCCACACAAAGGGTGCACCTCAAGTACCCAGCTTGGGTAAAAAGAGAGGCTGTGCCATCAGACCCTTCAGGACACCTACTACATTAGGCCACACTAAAATGACACAGAGTCAAAGCAGCTCTACCTAATACACAGAAACAAACACAGGGTGGCTGCCAAAACAAGGAGACAAAGAAACATGCCCCAAATGAAAGAACAGATCAAAACTCTAGAAAAAGAGCTAAACAAAATGGAGATAAGCAATTTATCGGATACAGAGTTCAAAACGCTGGTTATAAGGATGTTCAAGGAACTTAGTGAGGATCTCAGTGGCATAAAAAGATCCAGTCAGAAACAAATGAAACACTAGTTGAAATAAAGACTAATTTACAGGGAAACAACAGTACAGTGGATGAAGCTAAGAATCAAATCAATGGTTTGTAACATAAGGTAGCAAAAAAACAACCAATCAGAACAAGAAGAAGAAAAAAGAATCCAAAAAAATGAGGATAGTATAAACGGCCCCTGGAACAACTTCCAGTGTTCCAACATTTGCGACACAGGAGTGTCAGAAGGAGAAGAGAAAGAGCAAGAAATTGGAAATCTATTTGAAAAAATAATGAAAGAAAACTTCTCTAATTTGGTGAAGGAAATTGACATGCAAGTCCAGAAACACAGAGAGTCCCAAACAAGTTGGATGCAAAGAAGCCCACTCCAAGACACATCATAATTGAAATGCCAAAGTTTAAAGATAAAGACAGAATCTTAAAAGCAGTTAGTTACATACAGTGGAGTTCCCATAAGACTGTCAGCTGAATTCTCAAAAGAAACTTTGCAGGCTAGAAGGGATTGGCAAGACACATGCAAAGTCATGAAAGGCAGAGACCTGCAGCCAAGGTTGCTCTGCTCAGCAACGAGATCATTTAGAATGGAAGGGCAGATAAAGAGCTTCTCAGGCAAGAAAAGGCTAAAGGGGTTCATCATCACCAAACCGGTATTATATGAAATGTTAAAGGGACTTACTTAAGAAAAAGAAGATCAAAACTATGAACATTAAAATGGCAATAAATACTTATCAATCAACAATTGAATCTAAAAAACAAACTAAACAAGAGAACAGAGACAGGATCATGGATACAGGGAGTGTTTTGATGAGGGGGGAGTTGCAGGAATGGGTGAAGATGTGAAGGGATTAAGAAGCACAAATAGGTAGTTGCAGAATAGCTGTGGGGATGTAAAATACAGCATAGGAAACAGAATAGCCTAAGAACTTATATGCATGACCCACAGACAGGAACAATCGTGGGGGGATTACCTCAGGGAGTGGATGGTGCTGAATGGAGGGGGACAAAGTGGGAAAATCAGGACAACTGTAATAGCAAAATCCATACAACACAATTTAAAAATAAAAATAAATCCTATAACAAAGTTATTAAATCCTATAATAACTAAATGAAAATTCTTAAGCAATTATACTTTCAAAGTAATAAATGTTAATAACCTCAAACTTCATAATTTCATTGGGCTCAATGTGTGTGAGAAACAGAAATTTTTATTGGCAATTAGTAAATTGCAGTAATGGAATGAAAATCAAAAAAACATTTTGTCACATTTTCAAACTTTGGTTTTCTATGTTTAATGTGTTCTATTAATTTAAAAAGGTAAAAAGAACACCACTTGATGGCACCTGAGATTGTGACAATTGCTCAGGTATTTGAAATGATCTAACTTTAAAGTAATTTCTATGATGTTTTTAAATATTTCATGTGCACGTAATTCATAACTATTTGCTCTCATCAGGCAGATCATCTAGGAGGAGGTTACAGAAAAATTAGGGATGGTGGGTCTGATATACAAATCATTTTGAATTCAAACTCATTTGTTTAAAGAGTAAAATCCATATTGCTTGATTTCTTAATTATAGGCAAAAACCTCAAGAGGAAATCCAAATGCATTAGAAGTCAAAAATATGTGAACACAAATAGAATCCCAACAATTGTCACCTGGAGAGAAGAAATTTTCGGGGCCTCTGGTTTAGAGTTGTAAACTCATTGTGGCACCTGGTGGATATTGTTAAAACTGCAAGTAATAGCAACATCCTTTAAATACAGCCACCACCAAGCTACCTGTGTCTGTTGTGCATTTCAAATGTACCTAACCCAGATTGAGATGTGGTGTTCAAAGATTTAACATTTTTAAAAAAGGATTATATCTCACTAATAATGTTCTATATTGATTACATATTGAAAGATAATTTTCTGGATATATTGGTTAAATAAAACATGTTATCAAAAGGGGGGGACGGGAATATCTGTATATCTGTAATAGTGTAAACAATAAAAATAAAGTTAAAAATATATATTAAAATTAACGTCCCTTGTTTCTATTCACTTTGTCCTATGTGGCTACTGAAAATTTTAAAGTTACATATGTCTCACATTTGTGGCTTGGATTATGTTTGTACTAGATAGTGCTGTGATAGATCGCATCTAAGCCTTAGATATTAAAAAGGTATAAAATTTCTCAGCTCTTTTGTGAAAACAGGAAAAAATACTTGTTATTTAAGATTGATATCTGTGGTGGGCAGAATTTTAAGTTGAGCGTCAATGATCCACACCTTCTATAATTCTCTCCCTTCGAATGTGGGTAGGATCTTCGGATGCAATGGAATATCATTCCTTTGATTAGGGTATAATATATGGCAAAAATGGAGGGATTGCGTGGCTATAATTAAGGCCTCTAATTAGTTGACATTGAGTTAATTTAAAAAAGGGAGATTTTGTAAGTGAGACCTGCCCTAATTAGAGGAGCCCTTAAAAGAGACTCAAAGCAGGAGTAGATACTATCCTGTTGGTCTAGCAGCAAAATGACCTGTTGTGGGAAAAACCATGTAGCGGGGGATGGTAGTCAGTCTCCAGGGTCTGAGGGCCTTAGATCTTCACCTATAAGAAACCAAATTCTGCCAACAAGCAGTGCCCCTGGAAGGGGCCCCAAGCCTCAGATGAGCTGCAGCCACGTCTGACAGCTTCATTGCAGCCTTCTAAGGCCCTGAGGCAGGCCCCGCCCCGCACTGTGCCTGGACTCCTATTTACTAGCTACAAGGCAGTAAATGTTATTGTTTTAAACTGAAGTTTGCAATATTTTGTTAGGCAACAATAGCGAACTAATACACTATGTCTTCAGGCCATTTTTCTTATTTTACGTTGTTACTAGTATATTACTATTAAGTCATGAGATTTGTTTTTCCTTTTTCACCTAAGACATATTCATAGTAAGTCAAAATCAGCAATGAAAATCATAACTTTATTATAGCATATACTAATAACTTTATTGTAGCATGCATTTTATCATGGTATATACAGTGGAAACAGACATAAATACAAGGAAATTATATAAAGTCTAATAGAAACCCCTCAGAACTGTGCTGCCATGTAAATCATAGTAGCCCCAGCCCACAGCTCTTTTAAATTTTAAGTAGTGATACATACTTTTTTCTTCATCATTTTATGCTGTTTTGTCACTTACGGTCACTCGACTTCTAATGGTGAAGAAAGTGTATGCTAGTAAAGGGACATCCAGGGTTTATGGAGAGCTCTGAAACCAATCCTAATGCCTAGGTTCATACCTAAACTGGGACCTCCAAACAGAACTTTTAACAATTTAGAAGTTCATCTATGTCAGAGAACTTTCACTCTGCTGGCTTGAGTGCCTGAAATTTATAGCATCGTCTTCACATACAGTTCCTCAAGTTGAAGATTAACGCAAAAAATAATGGTACACAGAGCACCGCGCCCTACAGTCTTACCAATGATTCTGAAAGTAGGAGCTGTCTCCTTTGCTCCCCCAATCAACTTACTCTTCATCAAGCTCATCATAATTTTTCTATGTTATTTAGCCTTTGCACATACACTTTGCTTTTTCCGGAATAAATTTGTATTGTTTCCATGCCTGACAAAAGTCACCTGTCCTGTGAACCTCTCCCATTACCTTCTGTTGGCTTCCTGGATAGCTTTTGCTTTTTCCCAGTTAGAGGTTTCTGCTATTCGGTGATACCAGCTAGAAGAACAAGTGTAACAACATTGTGTGGTAATTTTGTGACTTCTTATCTACACTGATTTCATGAGTCAGTGAGTGAAGATATAGGTTTATAAAAAAAGTTCTCAGTTGCACAGGCTTGGATCTACATAGTTATACACAAAAAATAAAAACTCCTTTTCTTTTTGTTTCCTATATTGATTACTTTCCCTGGGATTGTGTGAGACCCAGGACTTGGTTTTTCCATTTCCATGTTTTACAAGGAGCTGCCTATCCCCTCCTTGTTATAGCTCCCTAATGTCTGTTGGTATCAGGCCAATGAATCTGTTTTCTCACTATCCTTGTATTTTTGCTTCTGATTTTTGGAAGAAGCCTTTGCTTCTCAATTAACTTTTTACTGTGTCATCATATTTCCACAATACAATAAGAGGTACCTTTATATTACATTACATTTCTTGTCACTCTAAGATAGAGTTCTTGGCACTATAGTTTCAGAACACTTTGCAGGTTTTTGTTCCAGAATTTACTGTATGGTATAGTAACTACTTCATGACTACATTCACCATTAAACTAAAAACAGGGGCCATGCCTTATTCATCCTGGCATCCATAATCTCCAAAAGGCAACAAAACAAAATAAAACACACTATATAATTTAGCTTAATTAAAACATTTAAGACAATCTTGTATTATTACAATACTAAATGTCCTATCCCTCAGTAATTATTTGATGTTTTAGTTGGCGGAACCAACGGGAAAAGGAGGAGAGGGAGGAATAGGGATGAGATTCCATCTGTTCGTGTCTCCACCTTCAGCTCCCACAGATTTTACCAGTCACTTTTTAACTTATCAGAGCCAAACTTCTCTGATAAACATTTAAGAAATTGCTAAAAATGTTACTTCGCTGTAGGTGAAGTTCATGTAGATTCTAGAAGAAGAAAGTCAGAGGTGTAAAGAGGATATAGTTCTTAAGGAAAAAAAAAGATTAAAACTATTCTCTGGTTTTCCACTGACGGTCATGAGTACAATTGAGGTGTTTTGGGTAGCTTTCACTTTGTATTCCAGGTGATATTTATGTTGATAATTATAGGGTAGAAATGTGGTTGTTTTAAGTGAACATTTTTGTGACTGCTGCACTTATCTGAGTTATTATCTCTGTATGAGCTTAGCTATTGTTGAGCTCATATTGTCTCAGCCCAGTTTATCGGCAATTGGAGTCTATTTGCCAACAACTTAGGAAGCACTCATTTTAAACTAAAGTACATCTCCATCCTTAGATAAATCCTGTCTTGGGTTCATCAAGCCAAGTCGAATCATTCAAATTTAATGATAACTCTTATCTTGGAACCAACTTCATTCTTACTGTTTAAGCTTTTATTTTTCCCTTATTATAAAAAACAATAGGACCTTGGGAGGGCTATAGGAAGAAAGTGCCATAAATAATCTAATTTATGTACCTTTTAATACCAATTCATATAATTTGCACTTCTAACTTCATACCAAACAGTTTATTTGGTATGAATAATTCTTATTATTTTTTTTCCAAATACCAACAATTTTTAGTATTTTCTAAAAATATTGGGGAAACAAAAGAAAGTGCAATAAATCAGATTTATTGCACATGAAATAGGGACAGATTTTTAAAAATCAGAGAAGAATCAAGTGTCTTTTGGGTGCTGATTTCTAAACAATTAATCTGTTTTTAAGGAATTTCAATTTACATTAGAATTGTAATTGGCACTAGAAAAATACTTGATATTTTATTCTCTCTGCTTTTTCCTTATGGACATTTTGACATCCTTTTTATTTTGTCTATGATGCCAAAAGAAAATATACAGGTAACTTAATTGTAAGGATAAACAATTCATGGCGCAAAACTGGAGTTTCCCAGAGAAGAGGGAATTCTGTCATAAGATAGATAGTAACGAGATTGCAACTTCAACTCTTGCCAGAGTTTCCAGCCTGCCAGCCTGCCCTACATAGCTCAGGGTTCTAGCTCCCAAAATCATAGGAGCCACTTCCTTATAATAAAAATGTAAACTTTATGAACAGAGAGATACATAGCTCCCTGTTCCTTTAAAACCACAAAATGAAAATTTGAGCAAATGTAACTTAATCACCCTTTAAACCCAATTTCACCAAGATAAATAAGAGCACAGTGCCAAAAAGACACAAGGTTGGTTAAACTGAAAACCAAACACCAGTAAAATCTGTGCTACCTAATTACATAA
The DNA here is from genome assembly GCA_004026545.1 of Mormoops blainvillei. Classification (NCBI taxonomy): domain Eukaryota; kingdom Metazoa; phylum Chordata; class Mammalia; order Chiroptera; family Mormoopidae; genus Mormoops; species Mormoops blainvillei. Next base: position 130,760 of record PVJD01002154.1, on the reverse strand, counting down.
AAGTCTGGACTTGAAGAAGACGGTTTTTGGCTCTTCTAACCAGTGACTCTAGGCAGCTAATGTTGATTTAGATTTTATATGTCTAAATGTTCTTATTTGAAAACTGGAAATCATTATAAGTATATCTTTAAAACCAGATTTTTAAAAAATTGATTTTAATAGAGTAAAGGAGAAGAGAAACATCGACTTGATGTTCCACTTATTGATGCATTCATTGGTTGATTCTTGTATGTGCCTGACTGGCAACCAAACCCACAACCTTGGCACATGGGGACAATGATCTAACCAACTAAGCTACCTGGCCAGGGCTAAAAACCAGGGTTTTTTTGAGCTCATATGAGGTGAAATTTGTGAAAGCTCTCTGGAAATATTTAAACCTCTGTTCAATTCTTGTAGTTATTCGAGCAAGGCTATCAGACCACTGTCACTAAGTCTAATTTTCAGTTTACAGCAATTTTAAAAACCTACTTCCTATTAATTGACAAAGTATATTTTGATCTTTTAGCCTTGATATATGGTAATAAAACATGAATTACACATTGAATTTATATGTAAATGTCAGAAAAATATTCCCTGATTTTCACATGAAAATGAATCTAAAGAATCTCTTGCATTTCCTTACAAAATTAATAACTTGACCAAAGTCATAAAATAAGGTTTGCTGCATTTATTTTGCCTTATTTACACAATGTCTTTTTCAGAGCTGTGTGTGCTGCCTTTGCCTCACAATATGAAAAGGAGACCATTTACTGAAGGATACCATTTCCTCTGTATGATCTTTGAGTTTTGTTTGCACTTGACATGTGAATTAATATATCCCACTTCTCTCTCCAACTTACTTGGGCATTTATTGTAGTTGGTTAAAAAAAATATATCTGCAGTTAGATAATAAGCTGTGATTTCTTAGCACTCAGAAAGCTGCACAGACAATTGGGCTGTAGCATTCGAGAAGACACCGGGTAGTGAATCAACATGTTTCCTCCACCTCATTCTGCAGGCCACAGTGAAGCAACTGACATAGTCATCCTCTAATAGAAGTTAGATATTCTTTAGAAAAGAAATTTCCCCACAAGAACTTATAGGTAATAATATATTTTAAATACATTAAAAACATCAATTGGCATATTTTCTAGCAGTACGCAATAGTAGATAAACTGGAAAGAAAAGGTGGACTGTGGAAAGACGGACAGATCAAGGATGGAATGACTGACCTGGAGTGGGTACAGAATGCTTCCCAGTGGTTTCTTTTTTTTTTTTTAATGAGTTTATTTTTCATTGCATTTTTTCCATTACCATTTAGTTCCCTTATAATCCCCTCCACCCTGCCCCTCCCCACCGGAATCACCACACTGTTGTCCATGTCCATCAGTCCTTTTTCCTCTTTGTTTGATCCCTCCACCCCATTGCCTCCCACCCTGTTAGCTGTCACCCTGCTCTCTATCTACAAGTTTGTCTCTATTTCATTTGTTAGTTCAGTTTATTCATTAGATTCCTCATATGAGTAAAATCATATGGTATTTGTCTTTACCTGACTGACTTATTTCACTTAGCATAATGTTCTCCAGGTCCATCCATGCTGTCGCAAGTGTAAAATTTTCTTCTTTTATACAGTCGAGTAGTATTCCATTGTGTAAATGTCCCATAGCTGTTTTAACCACTCATCTACTGATGGACACTTGGTCTGCTTCCATATCTTGGTAATTGTAAATAACACTGCAATGAACACAGGTGTGCTTATGTTCTTTCAAATTAGTGTTTTGGGTTCCAACCAACTCAATTGGCCTCTCTCCTCAGCCCCAGATGGGGGGTGGGAGGAGGTGCTGGCAGCTTTAGTTCCTTGAGATAACCTTGGGCCTACCACATGGCCCCCACTGGTGGCAACAACCCATTTGAATGTCTATCTTATCAACTGTGGATGGTAGTCACCGTGCCTACCATGGCAACAGGTAATCAGGGTTCAATTCTGGAGAGGGAGCCTGAGAAACAGTCCAAGGATGGCAACAGGCACACAAATTAGCTGCTCCTGTCCCAGAGAGGTGGTGATGAAAAATAACAATACGGGCCTCTTTCGAGGCCCTGTAACTGGAATGAATCCACTTTAAAAATTACCCAGTGATTTATTAAGTTATCTGCCTACCCAACCTACTCCCTTTCACCTTTTAGTCAATGATCACTTAAAAATATGCATCTATGAGGCCCTGACTGGTGTGGCTCAATGGATTTGAGTGCAGGCCTGTGAACCGAAAGGTCACTGGTTCAATTCCTGGTCAGGACACATGCCTGGGTTGTGGGCCAGGTCCTATTGCGGGCATGCGAGAGGCAACCTTCTCTTGCACATCGATGTTTCTCTCCCTCTCTTTTTTCCTCCCTTCTCCTCTCTCTAAAAAATAAATAAATAAAAGCTTTAAAAAATTTAAAATATATAAATGGGGAAAAAATTGGAAGAAATGTATCTGTTCTTATCGCTACCTCCAAATATCTGTATTTGAGTCCACCATACTCTACTTCCTCTTATTTCATGGAGACTGGTGCTTTCTCCACCTTTTCAAAGAAAAAATCTCTCCCTGTGTTCTCTAATCATACTCAGCCTCCTTGATTTTTGCTTCATCATTAATTCACTTACAATTTCTGCATCTAGGCTGTCTGAGATCTTTCAACCTATAAACACAAACTTCCCTACCATCTTAAAGAAATCTTTCCTTACTTTTGTCATTCCCTCAGTCTCCTGTCCTTTATTTTTTACTGCCAGTGTCCTCAAGAGTCCTTTATATTCACTGTTCCTACTTCCTATTTTCTATATCTACATATTATAATGTGGCTTTTATTGCTATCAACTCTAATAAGATTGATCTCATTTAAATCACTAATGTCCTCCTAATCGGAACCAATGGCCTTTTTCCATTGTAGCACTATTATCTGTAGCACTTGCCACAATTCCTTCTCCTAAAAAATCTCCTCTCTTGAATTTCAAAACACTGTTCTTTCCTTGTTTTGCTTCTACCTTTCTGAGAAGTCCTTGTCTTTATTTTTCTAATATCTTGTATTAGTTATCTATCACTGTATAACAAATTACCCTTAAACTTTGTGGCTCAAAACAACAGACATTAATTATTTCAAAGTGTCTATTGATCAGGAAATAAGAAGAGGCTTGGTTGTTGGGGACAGAAGCATTCTGGCTCAGGGTCTCTGATGAGGTTGCAGTCAAGACATTGATTGGGGTTACAGTCATCAAAAGGTTAAATGGGGCAGAGGATTAACCTTCATGGTGGCTCACCTACATGGCTGCTGGCAGAAGGCCTCAGTTCCTTTCTAGCTTTTAACAGATATTTCAGTACTTCACTGGCTGTTTGCTAAAAGTCTCCATTCCTCGCTACATGGGTCTCTCCATAGGCTAAGTGTCTTCACGGTATGGCAGATAACTTCCCCAAGATCAAGTAAAGAGAGAAAAGAAATAGACAGAAAAGCTGGAGTACCTTTTATTCCTTAGTCTCTGAAATTGTACATTGTCACTTTTACTTTATTTGTTGTAAGTAAGTCACTAAGTTCATCCTAACACTTGAGAGAATTTAGGCTCTCTATATAAGGTCTGTCCAAACGGTATTCAGCCATGTAATATGAAAAATAGAGACATTTATTGAAGTACAAGATACAAGAAACACTATACATAGGACAATGATGCCTCAGTGCCCTTCAAAGTAGGCACTTTGGGACCTCACACAGTTCTCCCAATTGCCATCAGCTGCCCCACTGTATTTTCCTGAATTTCATCAATGGTTTGAAATCTCTTCCCTTTCAAAGGTGATTTTAGTTTTGGGACAAGCCAAAAGTCACAGGGTGCCAAATCTGGGTTGTAGCAGGACTGAGTCACCTGGGTGATTTGATGTTTTGCCAAAAAAACTCTGCACAAGACATGATGTATAATCAGGCACGTCGTCATGATGAAGCCAGAAATCACCAGTTGCCCATAGCTGGGGCCTTCTGAATCATCCGAATAGTTTCCATGGAGGAATGTTGAATCTTAACACAAAACTGGATGCAGATTCGTTGCTCTACTCACTCAGTCATTTTGAATGTGACAACCACACAGTACACATGCTCACTCAGTGACATCTACCACCCCCACTGACTACTACAGTGAAGTCGTCATTGTTCACCATGTACATTCCAGTCCACTCTCCTTGGCTGCCAGGTTATATTAATGTTGTGCAAACCGTTCTCATTATATTAATAATGGCTGGAATTTTTCCAGGTAGACCTTGTATGTATTAATTTGTGGACATATTTTATAACACTACAGATTTCTACATTTAATTTCTTGAATTTTATCATTACTTAGGGGACTTACATCGGTCCTCTTACCATCTCATTTTATCCACTCTGTCTTGGTGCTCTCAGCTACTCCCATTGTTCCAAGTATTGATATCATCTATATTGTTTAATATATTGAGCTTATTTAAATCTCAAATTATTTGAGATTCATTATGTTGCCCTGACCTCTCTTCCAAAACCTGCATTTATATTTTCATATATTGCATAGCGAGCCAACTCAGCCTAAGCAAACAAAATTCCTGTGTTCCTCTCTCCTTCCTCCATCTTGGCTCTTTCTTCTAGCTCTTTAATCCCATTAACCAAATAGAAAACATAAAATCATATTCAATTCCTACCTTTCCTCACCTCTCATATCCTTTGATATACATTTATCCTAACTATTTATACCTCCTAAATAATTCTCAGTTTGTTTCCCCTCTCTATCATCACTATCTTTGTACACATTATTATTTCTCTCTAAAGCTACTGCTGTAGTCTAATAATTATCTCCATGCCTTGTCTCTCCTCTTTCTAATTTACCTTTTGTCAGATATAGTGACTAAAGTATATATTATATATAACATATATTATATATAATAAATATATCTAATAAAATATATAATATATATCTGTGATTGTATATCTCTGTAAAAACCTTGAATGGCTCACTAATAACTTCATTTTAAAGCTCAAATCCTTTAAAATTATATATAAGGTCCTTAAAAATCAGTTCCTAACATGTTTTTAGCTTCATCTCTTGTCACTGTCTCAACGTATCTTCACCAAATCATTGTAATTCCCCAAAAGGTCCTCTTCACATATTTACACATTCTATTTTCTGTGCCTGGAATAGCTACTATTCTCCACTCTGTTTGGTAACTCTATAGTAGTGATTCAAACAGCACTCCCTCCGAGCTCCTCTCTCTGACTTCTCTGTCAGAGTGGGTGAAAAGTCACTTTTATCTATTATGGTTCCACAGCATCTTGACTATTCATACTGATGGCATATGCTTGTTACCCGTGTGTCAAAGATGTTTTTAGGACTCTTTAAATTTCAAATGTTCTGTCTTTATGCCCTCACAAGAAAATGAATACATTTTTCAGATCATGTTTCCTACTTTTTTATTTCAGAAAGTATAATTGCTTGTTACATTATTTGTCCTTTCCAGGAATTCCAGAATAACCTATTGCAAGAAGAGACTTATTTCTTACAGAATTTTGGGAATATTTTCTGATTTTCTGTTGCAAACATGCATCATTGAAGATGGCAAAGTGTCATTTCAAGCCCAGAACACAAATATTTTACCAACTTTCACACCCCTTTCTACACTGCTCATTTCCCATTCACCGCAATGCCCAACACATTACTACAAATCCACTTTCCACAAGAAGCAGCCACAGTGTCATCAGGAGAGCTGGGAGAGCCCACTAATGAAAGATATTTGTCCTCAGAAGTCTCGTCTATTACTTTTGTCCTTTATTGTGGAACCTTGGCATTTAGTGACATATAGCACACCCCCTTTATTACTGGAAAATTCTTCAGATGAATCTGCGTGCTCCTAACAACTTGGTGCAGAGGCTTTTATTCAATTAATCTTCAGTAGGTAAGATAAGTATCAAAATACCAAAATTAAATACCCTGTTGCAGATCAAATGGGAAAAAACTGTCAGCTCTCAGCTTAGTTCTCGGCCATCATTCATTTTTTTAAACACGTTTATTGAGTTTCTTCTAAGACCCAGGTTGTGTTAGGTGAATGCAGTAATGAACAAGAGAGTCATAATCCCTATTTCTATGAAGGTTACACTCTGGGGTAAGAAACACCCAATTAAGAAATAAACAAAAACACAAAGTAAATACAAACTGCGATAAATGCTTTTAAGGCTATGAAGAGAGTGATAAGATAGAGATTAACTGGGCGTGGGGGATGGAGGCACTTTAGATGCAATGGTCAAGGATAGCCATGTGGAGGAACTGGGATTCGAACTGAGACTTCTCAGATAAAAATGAGCCAGCTGTGTGGCGATCTGGGAGAATACACACTAAAGAGGGAACAAGGACCCCATGCCCTAAATACTGTAAGTCCCCTAATCCCTCTGAATAAGTAGCCACACTTTTGAGCCAACTCCAGAGTCAAAATTACCCTTCCAGAAAGCTTCTTTTCCCTCTTCTCACTTTCCCTCTCTGGGCTGCTTTCTCTGTATGTATATTTTAAATGTTCCCTAAACCCTATTTTTTTTTTTTTTTGCTCTGTATAATTCCCCTCAAAGTCGTCTATTCCCATTAACACCAAAGTATGTTCCAAAGTCTCTCCTGAGTTTCCAAGTCAAATACCCATATGCCATTGGTTTTCTCCACATGGATGTCCCACTGGTACCCCAAATTCAACAAAGCCAAAACTGTATACATTAGTTCCTTCCCTGCCCACACGCTTCATACATTGCCAATATAATCTGTCCAGCTAGCTCCATCAGTGACCATTTGCCCATGCTTAACACCTGAAAATTCTCTCCTACTTTCTAATTTTTCCCCTCAGTTCCCACATCAGTCATCCAATCTCCCAATTTTACATTATTAATATTTCTTGGAGTGAGTTTCTTTACAAATTAATGAGTCAACACTGAATCCTTTACTCCTTTCACAATGACCTGGATTATATACTAATATAAACTAATTATATGTTTACATGTGCCACTCCAAGTGATTCACATGTGAGCTACAGTATAATTATTTCTCTTTTATCTATAAGGAACTGAAGCTTAGAGGTATTCAGCAATTGGTCTAACGTCACTTATAAAAGGGGAAGCCATGGTATTTAACCCACAAATTTCTGACTCTAAAATCTGATCCAGAAAAAAAATATGAAATTAGCTTTCATAACAGAAAAATTAAACATTTAACTTGATTTATAACTCTATTTTACATAAATATCTCACACTTTGGAATATATTTTAAAACGTTTTATTATATAAAACATGTTTTATCCATTTCTGCTTGTTTCTTCTTTGTTCCTTTTTTGATGGTCCACTAATTAAAAAATGCTAACAACCTTCTAATTTTTAAGGACAGATGTGAGGGAGAAGGCTTGAAATTGAGAACAAGAGGTTCTTGCAATAGCCCAAGCAAGAGATGCGGCCCTGAAATAAGGTACTGAGGAGTGTTACCAAACAGCAAGTGGGGTTCCACTGCCTGCTGCCCAATAGGCAAGCTCTGGAGGCAGAGGTTTAGTGAAAAGGGAAAGGGGTCGTTTATTCAAAGGCTACACAATTTTAGAAGAATGGCAGTCTTCTGCCTCAGAGCCCATTTCCACTAAAACACCCAAAGAAAAATACCCCCCCCACCCTTTGCCAGATTAATTCAAAGCTATGCCTGGAATTTCCTCTCCCATTTAAAATACCATGCTTTGGGAAATGCAGCCGGCTGCAGCAACATTACCCAGGCAGCTGAGCTAGTTCCCAGTGGCAGTCCGGCTTATCTTTCTGGAGTCTGCGCTCTCCTGCGAGTCCCACTTGTTTGCACTACCCTTTTCTCCACTCCTGCCCACCGGTCCAGCATCTATACCCTTCCCTCCAGCTGTTGGCTCACCAGTGCCTCCATGTGCCCAGCCGAGCAGGGCAGCACAGCACAGTGCCACTCACCTGTGCTCCTGCCACTCCTTGCACCAGGAGGCACCCAGGAATGCTGCCAGGCAACACGGTCTCCAAGGCCCAGTGGTCTGGAAATGCTTTGGTCCCTGCCTGGGCAGGCAAGGAGAACCATAAAGGAGAAAGCCTGAAGTCTACACCCACCCTCGGTTTAAAAACCCAGACCCAAAATCCTAAGCGCTCTGAAGCGTAGACATTTCAGCCAATCTTGAATAGACTGGCAGGTCTGCACCTCGCCCTAGCCACCACGACAAACTCCGCGATACTTGTGTTGCTGTGAAAGCACATACTCTGTGCAAGCCTTCTCCTGCTGTGGCATGAGCCACACTAGTTTGTTTACCGTCACCCAGGGGTATGGAAATCTATCACACACCAGCTGCAACTTCAATCCCACCACCTCTGACACTCCCCAACCACTCCCTTTGCATAGGAAGGCAGGCTCTCCCGTGCCACTTCAGGGTTCCCAGCCCACTCCCCAGATTGATCTCACCAGATTCCCCATACAACAGTAGGAAGGACATAATTTGAAAGAAACTTAAGTGACGGAGTCATTAGGACTTGGTTGGACTTGGAGGTTAAAGGAGAAATCAACAATGACTTAGACTACTTTTTATTTGGGGCTATATATTTAAGACTATTTATGAAAAGCTCTGAGGCAGTAAAGAATGGTAGGCGGGGTGTGGAGGTAGGGCATAGGAAAAGTTGCCTTAACATGGAGAGTATAACTGAAATAACATAATATAAAAAGTAGACATTATTGGGCAGGGGAAAACATGGAATTCCTGGTATTGAATTCAAAGGGACATGGGAACCATTAGAAAGCTATTACTAAAGAAATGACATGATCAATGGGAATCCTAGGAAATCTTTTTAGTTTCAATGAAGCAAGAAATATTTGGAAATTGTACATCTTAATGTCTTGACAAATGTCATAATAACTATTATCATAATAGCAGCAAGAAATATTTCAAATAGAAACAGATTAATCACCTATGTAAGTAACTAATTTAAGGAAAGTTTGTCAGCATAGGTTGAAGTGAAGGTTTACAGAATTGAAACTCAAACTGACAAGTTAGAAGAGGTTTCACATGCTCTACTGAAACACTGGCAAATCTTTTGTCATGATTTTTAGAGAGAAAAAGTATCTCAAAGTAAAAACTGCCTGCATTCAGAAGCATTCAATATTCAAATAAAAATGCTTCCTAATATATACTGTGTCAACCAATAAAATGGATCATTTGAATTACATAACCAGTCAAATTACTCTTGTCTTTAAAACAATGATTTATTCCAATAAACTGTAGTCTTGCCTCGGCCCACCATAATAGCAACACCCACATGACAGTTTGGTCCTTTATTTGTCAGGATTTGTATTAGTTTGCTAAGGCTGCCATAACAAAATATCACCAACCGGGTACCTTAAACAACTGTAGATGAAACGTGGGTTCTATGGAAGGTAACAACATAGTGATTGGATCATAAATTCCTAACTGGGAAGGTCATGGGCAATAGTAACACCCCAGATGTATGAGGTCTGTCTGGAAAAAGTCCAGCCATTGTTAATATAATGAGAATAGTTTGTGTGACATAGATGTAACCTGGCAGCCAAGGAGAGTGGACTTGGAATGTACATGTGTGAACAATGACAACCTCACTGTACTAGTCAGTGGAGGTGGTAGACACCACTAAGTGAGCATGTGTAGTGCGTGGCAATCACATTCAAAATGACTGAGTAGTGCAACGAATCTGCAACCAATTTTGTGTTAAGCTTGAACATTCCTCCACAGAAACTATTCAGATGATTGAGAAGGCCGCAGCTGTGGACAACTGGTGATTGGCAACTTCATCACATCCACTTATGCATCATGTCTCGTGCAGCATTTTGACAAAACATCAAATCACGCAGGTGACTCAGTTCCCCTACAACTCAAGTTTTGTGCTCTGTGACTTCTGGTTTTTCCCAAAACTAAAATCACCTTTGAAAGGGAAGAGATTTCAGACCATCAACGAGGTTCAGGAAAATACGATGGGGCAGCTGATGGAGATTCAGAAAACTGTGTGATGTCCCAAAATGCCTACTTTGATGGGGACTGAGGCATCATTTTCCTATGCACAATGCTTCTTGTTTTTTATATTCTTCAATAAATGTCTCTATTTTTCATATTATATGGCTGGATACCTTCTAGGCAGACCTTGCATTAACTTCTTTAGTAAAAGGCTTACCTTTGCCTTAAGCATTGTTTCTCTGCATCTAGGTTTAACACATCTTCAAAATGCCTCTTTTCAGACCCCTCAGAATTGAAACTACCCTCAAAAGAGCATGTAATTTTGTTAACTACCCTGAAACCCAATCCCTTTCTCACTTTTATTCCACCTTCATGCAATCTTCCTAATGTTCCCTTCTTAATTCCAAATGCATAAAAGATCCTGCAAACTGCCCTTCTGAGAAACATTTTTCTCAGTCTTTTGAGATCTTAACTTCTTGGCATATTCTGCTTGACTCAAATAAATTTACATGAAAATTCTCTACACATTTAGAGATTCTTATGTCAACATAATAGAAATTTATATCCTTACAGTTCTGGAGGCTAGAAGTCCAAGATGAAGGACAGGGTTGGCAGGGTTGGTTTCTTCTGGGGTCTCTCTCCTTGGCTTCCACGTGGCTGCGTTCTTGCTGTGTCCTCAAGTGCCATTTCCTTTGTGCACAGGCACCTCTAAAGTCTGTGTCCAAATTTCTCCTTATAAGGATACCAGTTAAATTAGATTACATACTACACTAACGGCCTCATTTTAATTTAATCACATACTTAAATGCCCTACCTCCTAAAACAGTCACATACTGAGGCACTGGAGATCATCCCATAACAGAGTCCTTAGAGGCAAACAACTAAAATAAGTCCTTATTTAAGTAAAAAGAAGAATTTATTGGAAATATTGCTCACAGAATCTAAGGAATCCTGTAAATCTTAGGGTATCTAGACTCTTGGGAAGCCTGGAAAATCAAGCTAGGAAAACAAAAGGAGCAACACATAACAGTAAACGATGTAATTAAAGTTTAGTGCAGATGCAGCAAATGGCCTACCCACACTAGACTAGTAATACCTGTATTATTCTAATGCCCTGAAGAACTCCTGAACTCTTCCAGAGTCTTATCTCATTCCTTTCAGATTAAAAGCCTCAGGCTTAGGTGGAGATGGCAGGAAGGATCTACCTGCCAAACCCTGTATTGCGTAGCTAGGATCTGGTTCTGTGGGATAAGCAAAAGAGAGAAACTTGCCCTTTTAGCTTCTAAAATCGGTATTTTAACATAATGGGTAATCTCTTCTACACACACTGGAAAGGCCTCGTGTGATTTTTTTTGTTTTATTTTGGATCTTGGATCTTTATCCCTTTATTTTATCCCAGCTTTATTGAGATACAATTAACATATAATGTGTTAAAGATGTACAGTGCAATGCTGTGATTTATGTACATACTGCGAAATTACAATAAACCACCACCGTCTAATATAGTTTGTGTGTGTGTGTGTGTGTGTGTGTGTGTGTGTGTGTGTGTGTGTGTGTGAGAGAGAGCGAGAGCGAGAGCGAGAGAGAGAGAGAGAGAGAGAGAGAGAGAGAGAGAAGGGAGACATTTTTCAAAGACAGTATTTTCGTTTGCAGAATAGGGGGACGCATTCATTCATCAAATATTTTCAGACATGATCTACTTTTGTAATGTTAGTGATAGACATTTAGACTTTGAAGTTAGACTGCAAAGGTGAAATCCCTGGCTCAGCCTTTAACATAATCTTGGGTATGTTTCTTCCTTTATGCGCTTCATCTGTAAAATGCGAGCAGCAAAAGCCCTTACTTCGAAGCCGCTGTAACAACTAAATGAAATAATGTGTAATGTATAATGTGCCAAGTGGTTTCTGGACTTATCGAGCACTTAATGAAAGCTGTTGAGATGTGCTCTCCACCCTCAAATTAGGTCTGATTAATTTCACATTATAAAGGGGGTTTTAAAAAGCCTTTGAGTACTTCCCTGAAACCTCTAAATAACTTGATACAGTACGTCAAAGGAGTCCAGTGCCTTCTACTCTGGGCAGCCATTCCTGGCACTATTCAAATAAAAGGAAACTTTTTCCATTTCTTCAAAAACTTCGGCAGGAATTTGAAGCACGCTGCACTTGTCCGCAGGCCGGCCCTACCCTACCAGAGCACAATATGGTAACTGGGTAGCCGGGCCGCCTAAGCAGCCCTGAGTACCTAAGGCTACTTGGTGGCCACTTAGGATGGGGATGGTACAGGAGATCATTAAACCAGCCCAGCAAACAAGCCTCCGCCCAGACGAAGCGATGGACAAAAGGAAGACCCATCCTCAGCGGAAGATAATGCGAATGGAGGATACAATTCGCTCAGTCCGATTCATCCTCGGGCTTGCGGCAATCGAGGAAAGGCCAAGCTGGAAAGCTTCATCACGTGTTACGAGTAGTCGATTTCCCACGTCCTATCCCTGCCCCCTCCTGGTCAGACGCGGCAGAGACGCATGCGCAGTTCCGCTCGTGGGCGCCGGGCCTCACTACCCACAATGCTCTGCCGCACCGACCTGTCGCAAAAGCCGTGTTTCGGCCGCAAATGAGCGCTTAACTTTCTGTGCGGTGCGGCAGCGACGGCGGCCCGCGTCTTCCTTCTTCTCGGGCCGTGGGGCCACATACCCTGACGGTGTCCAGCTGAGCTTAAGTGTGGCCGCTGCCACCTGTCTCCGCAATGCCCCCCAAGAAACAGGCTCAGGCCGGGGGCAGCAAAAAGGCGGAGCAGAAAAAAAAGGAGAAGATTATCGAAGTGAGTACCCGTCCCCTCCCCCACTCACGCGGCGAGCCCTCAGGGAAGCAGCCGCCGGGTTCCGGGCTCCCTGGCTCCTACTCGTGTTTTCCGAGGCCACGTGTCCCTTCCTTCAGCTCTGCGTGGCCCACTGCCCTTTCTTCAGCCTCCTGATAACGCTCGTTGTGTCTCATCGCTATAGTTACGCTGCCGGAGCCCCAGTACCCGGCCTTTGCTGCTCCCACACGCCTCCCTTCACTGACCCGGGTGCATACCTACACCTCCCCCTTCCTCACCCCGTACCTGCCACCGGGTTTTGTCCTTCGGTAGTTCTGAACATTGAAGATGCTTCTGGGTTGTGTTTAAAAAAAACACCGCCAGCCGGGCTCGGGCCAGACTCTTTCAGGAAGGCCGAGTCCTGACGAGCCTTTGATTTTCTTTACCCGTCACCTAGAAATATAGTACTTCTTTCGAGCTAACAATTACTACTTTGCGGCATTTTCGATTCATCTCTAAACTGGTACACGTTCCTGGAGTGGAGGCTTCTTTCAGGTCGCAGCCCCCCCTGTTGGACCTGGCGCTTGTTACGTGTGTTTTGAATTAAATCGGGTGACGCTCTTAAAAGACATTAGGTTTCAGTGTTAGGAGACGTGTTAAGTGTCGTACCTGAATTTGTTATATACATGGGTTGGTTTAGTGCGTTGCGCCTGTAGCCCTTTCATGGCCGAGGAACGCAGTGTACATTCTTAAAGGTTTTATGTTTGTCTTCCAACGAATGTGTCAATGAGATTCCTTAAGAGGGTGAAACATACCTAAGATACCATAAATGTATCACATAGTCCCCAAGGAGGTATTTCTTTCCTTGATTTCTGCTATTAATCATTCCCATAATTAAGTAGTTTCTCGTATAGTTTGGGTGTAACTGGGAAAAACCCTGGTCAATTTTTTTGCATAAAGTGTATCTGAAGAATGGACAGCCTTTTGTAGAACACTTTTTATTAGAATGCAACTGAAATGCATTTGGGGTGTCTTGAAATGAGATGTTTACAAATCATTATTTTTAATAAAACCTGCTGATTTGATTTAATGAACGAGTTTAGGAAGAGTTCTAGTAACTTTGGCCAAGTTCCAAATCTGAAGCAGCACTTGTATTCTCATTGCCTGTTTGTACTGACTGGAACTGTGATGAAGTAGCATAGGCAGGCTCCTGACACTTAGGTAGATCTCTGAGGGTGCCGCTCAGATGGCTTTCAGTGCTAAGTAAATGGGCAGCATTTTAGGGATGACATTTTACAGTTTTCCTTTACTGAGTTTGAATTAACATGGTTGACCATGATGCAAAGTCAGACTTCCGTATAGATATGAAATTAAATGTTACATGACAATTTAAAGTATACTTTATTCATAATTGAGCTTTAACTAACATTAGTTCCCCCTTATCAGTAAAGGATACTTCCAGGACTCCAGGGGATGGTTGATACCGAACCTTTCTTTATACTTTATAAAGTATACTTTATATACTACTTTTTCCTATATGTACATACTTATGTTAAAGGTTAATGTATAAATTAAGCATGATAAGAGATTAACAACAATAAAAAATAACAATTACAGTGACACACCATAATAAAAGTTATGCGAAGGTGGTGTCTGTCCGATAACCTGTCTCATAACCTAGCCCAGCTGACTACTAAGTGACTGGCAGGTAGCGTATACAGTGTGGATGCAGCCATTTTTTGGACAGCAGTTTTTTCCCACGTATGGTAAGAGGGGTTTTTTTGTTTGTTTTTTAAAGATAGTTTTGCATACTCAAGCGCTGCATGGATTTTTGATACTACTGGAGAGGTTAAACAGTATTGTAAATTGTAAGTTTTATCATTTGTTGTGAAACTACCTTTATAGAGAATATTGTTACCCAGCCTGGTAAGAAAACAATATATTCCACTTTATTAAATGCTATAGGTGACTTAAAAATTTTTTTTACCTAAAGCCCCAGCATGTCTCAGTGGCTATTGCAAGAGGTATAAAAGTTAAATATACTTTATGACAAACTCTTAACATTTTTGAAACTGGGTTCTTACTGGTTATTGATCTCTATCATAATTTTCTTTGAAAAATGTTTCTTTATAGTCTGTTTTGACTTGTAAATACTAATACTTATTTCAGAGTATGGTTAATTTGTAGAGATTTTATAGTAACATGGCTTGAAATTTTGAGTTGTTCAAAATAAGTGGTTTCCCTATCTACCTGTCCCCCTTCTGTACCTCTGTTGCCACCACCGTAGGCACTTAACTGTAGAAAAACAACAGCCTGTAGGTTTTGATAACTCTAAGGATAGAAGTAAAACGAAGCATGACAGGCAGCATAATTTAATGTAAGAAGCACTAGCTTTGGGGACATATAAACTGGGGTTTGAGTCCCATATTTCAAATGTCAAACACTGTAGTTTTAGACATGTTACATGACCTACCTGAACCACAGTTTCTCATCAGCAAAATGGAGCTAAATTCCTGTATTACAGAGCTGTGGTTAAATGAGATGACATGTAAGGTATCTAACATATATTCACTAAATAGCTGCTGTTCTTTATTAATATCATAAGTAAGAACTAGCTAGGGGAAATAATCAGACTGACCTGTACTGTCTGTACACAGTGCTTAGTTTTTTGTCGCCTGAAATACTTTTTTATATTGTCTGCATTTTTTCCTTTCCCTCTTTAAATGCCCCAAAATTCCATCAACTTACTTGCATTCATGTGTTTTTTTTTTCTGAAATGAATATATCATAAAGGGTATAGTACTGTTAGACATTGGCATAGTTATCCCAAGTAGCATATACCATTTGCTTTACTTATAGCTAAAATTTAACAAACTGAAATCCGCTTTTGAGAAACGGAAAGTTGATTATGGAAAGGGGGGATTAACCTTTGGATTTAGGGCAAGCAAATAGAAGAAATCCAGTTAAGGACTTAACAGCAGCAAGGAAGTAGTAATACAGAGATGGGATCCAGGTGTGTAAAGGATGGAGCAAGAGAAGTAATTGGTGGTAATGAAAAACTTCAGCACAAGTCAACTGTTGATTACTTGACCAGCTACAGAGTGTCCATTGCATGGGTAGACTACAGTAAGACATTAGATTGTGGGGGGCTGGTTAATGAGGTGAAACCACGCTAGCCTCTGCCTTTCCTAGTGTTCGAGGAGGTGGACCCCAGCTATCTTTGAGCACTATTCAGAATCGGACTGCTCCCCTGCGTCTTCCTTTTTTCAGACATCTTATTTGAGTGGAGGCTGGCCTGTAAAAGAAGCAGGATTACATGGGCGGGTGTGGGGATTCAATTTTAAGTGAAATCTGGGATTCACTGAGTGTTAAGTCTCTTGGAGCCTCAGGGAGCCATCATTTTTCTTAAAATTAGCACCTGTTTTCTAAACTCCTTTGTATTGAAATTCTGAAACACGCACACAGTTTCTTATAACCTAAACTTTGGGATCTTATTATTTCCCTCGTTTTAACCATGTTTTGGGATTGAGTGTAACCTTTTCCCACCCCATATTTCCCCTCTCCCAAATCCAGGTTAATTTTAGGTAAGAGTCTGTCCTAAACTAAAGAAAAAGGGAGAAAGGCCTTTTGAAGTATTCCAGATTGCAAAACATCCTGTTTTCAAGAAATGTCGTTGGTATCCCAGATCCACAGTGTGGTACTCAGAAAACTTTTTGTCTACCAGCTGGCCCAGTAACCTAACTAGGTTTTTCTGGGAAGTAGTTTTTCATGGTGGAAAGAATAAGGACTTTGCCTGGAATCAAATATACCTTGATTCAGATATCATCTGTGTCACTCAATAGTAAACACTTAATGGGGCACACACAGTTCTCAGTGTTTGGGGGAAAGAGAAACAAGCCATCTGCACGTGATAACTACACAGCTCCTTTAATTCCTTCGGTGGGTAAGTATTATTACTATTTTTAAATTGAAGAAACAGGCACAGAGGTTAAATAACTTGCCCAAGGTTACTAAGATGGCACGTGACAGTAAAGATTGAAACCCAGGATATCTGTCTCCAAAGCTGTTAACCTCTATGCTGTGTTGCCTCATTGTAGTAAATCTTTTAACTCTCAAAACAGTCCTAAGAGGTTAATGTGAGACCCACTTTACAAAATAAGAAAACTGTGAAAGAAAGTAATTTGCTCAGTTCTGTTTGGGATTGGAACATGGGCATTCTGACTCCAGAACTTAATATTCTTTAAGCCTCATACTATATAGCCTGCCCCTTATTAACAGTGTTACTTCAGAAGAATTGTTGAACATTTCTGAATTTCAGTAACTACGTTTACAGAGTGATATTAGTATATCATAAGATTGTTAAGCGGATTCAATAAAATATATATACAAGGCCTGGCACAAATAATGTCCCTTTTTATTATAAAATATTTTATTACAGAATCATAAGCATGTAATTCTGTAACTTACTATTACACTCAAGCACACCATTTGACATTTTAGGTAAAATATTCAAATTAAAACTAAATTATTACACCCATGTTATTACCCTACCAACCACACTCAAGCAAGCCTTACTTCTGCCAGACTCTGTATATTCAGGAGTTTATATTAGTGACTGCTAAATAAATAAGTGTCCTCTATCCCTGTGGAAAAAATAATCTCTGAGCTCTAAACTAGGGAGTTATGTTATCTCTTTAGACCGGTTAATTGTGTGGTAAACAATGTAATTAAAACTTTTTCTTCTGAGATCTGGAGCTCACACACTACTGTTGTCATGAATGCTTTTTTATTTTATTTTATTTATTTATTTATTTATTTATTTATTTTGCTTGTTTTTAGAGAGAGGAAGGGGGTGTGAAAAAGAAACATCGATTTGCTGCAACCTTGGCATATCAGGATGATGCTCTCACCAAGTGAGCTACCCAACCAGGGCCATGAGTACTTTATTTTCTAGTTGGCCAGATCCCCTTGAAGGACTTTTTTTTATTCCTGAATCTTCATATATTAGTATCTACTTTGTTATTTGGTCTTTATGCATAATTTGCTTCTCCGTAGCTACATTAGAGACACAGTGTGAACCCCAGTTACACTCTTCTATGGCAAAGTATTTGTGGATGCTGTTGTACTTTGATCCTGCTGATATTTTTATATAGAATTCTCCCCTACTTGCCCACCTCCTTCCCCAGTGAGAGCCCACTTTTGTGAAAAGAAAGTATGGCACTTGACACCTGGTTGCTGCATATGATTGTCTCTTTCCAAATATCACATTACTCTTGATTATCTTTTCTTCTAATTGGATTGAGTGTTAAACTTCCTTTATAAAAACAAGGGAAGCCAGCCATAAAAAAAAAGACTCAGTAGAGAGAATTTCAGCATATATATGCCTGCTTTTTTTTTTAATGTGCATGGGCTATAGGAAATTCATACAGAATTTTGTAATATGGGATATTAAAACGAGGTAGGCATTTGAGTAGGGAGAAGTAAAGTTTTTTATGGATGGGTATAGATATAATGAATAGTTCTGAATGGGAAATACTTTTTTATAAATAAAACTCTCTTAAACTCTATGATCTTAAGAACATTGAAAGATCTATTTTATTGGTTTTGAGATACTGTAAAATTATGCTGTGTTGGATGTTTTTAAATACTAATCCTATCAGTACTGTTTTCCATTTCCAGCTTGTTCAGGTATTCTGTACCCATAATACTTATTCCTGTTACTGTGCCCCTTCCTTTACAAATGATACCAAAATAAAGATTATAAAATAGATAATTTATTTCAGACTAAATACCTTTCAGTGATTTTAGGTTACTTTCAAAAGTAAAGACTTTTTGCGTCTTCTTCCTTTATGAAACCTACCCATAAATAAGAGAATAAGAAAGAGATACAAACTCCATCCTGAAATTAGGAGACATCTTTGATTTTGAACCTCAACTTCAAATTTGAATCTCAATACAGAGATTGCTAGTGCATGAATGAGTTGGTATCTGTTTTAGTAGAGCAGAGCAGTCGGATCTAAGTGCCCACCTAGGACTGTGCTATTGAGAAGCAATTGATTTGCTGCACAAAATTTTGGAAAAGCTCAGTAATGGCAGGAGTAGGTAATGCAGAAGACAAAAGGCTGAAAACTAGTGGTTAAACGTGCAGGAGTAGCTGATAGTTCTTTTCTACTACCATTCAGCCAGATGAGTAGCCCTGCAAGCAGTGAGGAGAAGGAGAATAAATCAGGAGGCCTCTCTGCTACTGGAACCCTAAGCACAAAGGAGGTAGGGAAAGGTGGTTAAAATGAACCTGAAAATGGCTACTAAGGAGTCTGTGCAGTTAAGTAACAGACACCCTCTCTCACATGTTCTCTTGTCCTTTTAACCAGGTTTATTCTTCCAGCTAGAGGATCCTTCTTTGGAGAAACAGAAAAGTCAGGGGGGGAAAAAAGACTTCAGATACCAGCATTTAGTGGTTTCCTTACACCCTTTCCACGCATTCACTTACTACGAAGCCCACTAGTCAAGTCTCCTGCATTAGTTTGCCAGGTCTGCTGTAACAAATTACCACAAACTGAGCTACTTAAAACAATGGAAATTTACTTTCTTACCGGTATGGAGGCTAGGTATCAGAAATCATGGTATAGGCAGAACCATGTCCCTTCTGAAGTCTGTAAGAAAATGTTTCCTCGCCTCTTCTGGTTTCTGGATCTTCTGGTTGTCTGTGGCATTCCTTGGCTTATGGCTGCGTCATTCCAGTCTCTCAGCCTCTTTCTTCACATTGCCTCCTCTCTGTGTCTGTGTCCTTTTCTCTTATAAAGATACTAGTCATTGGATTTAAGGCCAACCCTAATTCAGTGTGACTTTATGTTAACTCACTATATCTGGTAAGACCTATTGCCAAATAAAGTCACGTTCTGAGATTCCAAGTAGATGTGAATTTAGTTTTTATACTGCATACTTATTTTTTTAATTGTTTACCAACTTAATAATTATTAAAATATGATACACATCTATGACTATCTACTGCTTTTAATGATGGTTTTTTAAAGAAGAACGTTTTATAACTAAATACTAAGTGATAATACAAGACAGAAAGCGTAGTATGTTGAAATGTCCATTTCACATACATATGCACACACACAATTCCAGAATTAAACATAATCAGAATGCAAAAAATTTTAAGATAACCTTTTTTCATCTTTCTGATACCCTTTCCCATCTTTTGTCTGATGATCACCTACAGGAACACCATTTCCCCATTCCCTCTGGTCCATGAAAACCTACTCCATCTCTCCTTTTTGCCCTAAGTCACAGGATACTTTCTCTAGAAACCAACACTTAGTGCAGAATTGGAAACATGATTTAAAAGAAAAAAATCCCCCCTAAGATTTGATAGATTAGAAAAGAGATCTTTTTCTAAAATAACGCCCTGTAGATATGTTAGCTAAAATCTATAATATACTCATGGAGAAAAGCAGATAAGGCCCTAAAGGCTTTGTCTAAAACCTTAACTTAAATAATACTTAAAGTTATAATTTAAATAGGTATTAAATTTATAAAATATATTTTTAAATTACTTCTTGGGTATAGGTTTCTGTCATCTGAAACTAGAAAATATCTGATTGACATGGAACTGCTTGGGAGATGAGATTATGAATAATTGCCATATACATACATATTTCCCAAGTTTGTATTGCTCTGTGGTACGTTTATGTTTTTATAGTCAGAGTAACATATTTTTTGTTTGAAATAAGCTGGCAAATACCTAAGTTATCATTTAATCAGTAACTTTAATAATCCAGTTGATATTCAACAGAGTGAGTAATATAAGTCCAGTAAATATCTACCCGATGACTAAAACAAGACTTTCACTTTAACCCACATGTCTATAAGCTACATAGTATCCACAGCATTCCTTTGTGCCATCAATGTTTGAAGACAACTACAGTGCTTTTTCAAGTTAATGCATACTGCTCTTCCCTCCTTTAACATTTAACGACCTTCCCCGCATTAAGCTCCTATCTTCTCTTCATGGGCATCATCTATTTGAGTTTTCCTAGTCCGTCACTGAACCCCCTGGTGTGAAGTTCACAATATCACCATGGAAAAATTTCACTGCATGCTTATTAACTATGAACAGATAACCAAAGATCAAGGTTAGTGTCTTGCACATAATGAGCCTTTCATAAGTGGTAACTGCTATTATATTAATAGTTTTCTGAGATTACTATATTAATATTCCAGATTTAAGTAACATACTTCAATTTTAATATTTCCATTTTAGCAAAAGTTAGGAATGAATACTTCTCAATAGCTTGAGTTCTTTAAATTGTTTTGAGGATAACTCTACCCAAAAGAAAAAAATCAGTCCAGAACTTAATGTATCTTCTTATGCACTGTTCCCAAAAATGTGTTCAATGTTATATAATCCTTCAGAATACTACAAGAAAATGCATTCTGAGGTAGAACAAGTTTTGACATTGCTGCCTACTATACCCCTTGTGGTAAAGGCTGTAAGCTATCTTGTGCTTAAAATTAAAATCCCCGTTATCCAAGAATTTTCCTAAACTTATTTGACTATAGGACTTCTTATTCTAGTATAGCAGCTCTGCACATCCTGTAGAACTGATACTCCACAACACACTGGAAAAAACATCATGGAGTAACAGATCAAATGATGATAGTATAAATAGGAATTGAATTGTAAAGAATCTGGGAGATGCGTGAGGTCATATGTTGCATCAACTTGATGTTTTAGTGTTTTGTCTCTGTATAGCATATGAAATAATGATTTTTAGATATGACTGAAAAGATAGGTGAGAAATTAATATAAATTGCTAAGATATTTTTATAATCTTTCTCATTTAGGACAAAACTTTTGGTCTAAAAAATAAGAAAGGAGCAAAGCAACAGAAGTTTATCAAGGCTGTCACTCATCAAGTTAAATTTGGTCAACAAAATCCACGTCAGGTAAATAACTTAAATTCCTGCATTTTCTTCATCTGAATATAATACAGCATCTATTACAGATAAAAATATTTGGCATTATATTTTAAATGGAATCCTACCCTATAAACTTTTATGCATCTTGCCTATGTTACTGAGCAATACCACTTAGGTATTACTCCAGCCGTTTTGACATAGCTCTTAATTTATCCTAATGGCTGCATACTGTTCTGTGATGTGGTCAGTATACTATATTCATCTATTTCATTACTTGGATGTAATCACTTTGTTTTCAGCCTTCTGATTTCAAAAACAATTCCACAAGAAATATCCTTGTACATGTATTCTTACTTGCATTTGTGCTTTTTTTGTGGCATAAATTATTTGGTGGCACATTTCTAGATCAAGTGCAGTGGGTTTCTAACATTTTCCTGATCACTTTCCAAAGAGATTGTAGTACTTCACATTTTCTTTTGCAGTGCATGAGTTATAGGTACTGAAGTTCTTTCTAATGTTTTCCAATCTGATAATATAAAGTAATAACTTACTTTTACTTTGTTTTCCTCACTACTAGTGAGTTTGAATACCTCTTCACATGCTTGTTGGCTATGTGGGTTTGTGCTTCTCTGACTTGCCTATTTAAATTCTTTGCTTTTTTTCTTTGTCTTGTTGGTTTATGAGACATCTTTTGTGTATTATAGACAGCGTGTAAGGTTCTACTACATTTTACTATACAGTTTTTAGTTTTTGTATTGTCAGATACGTTAACTTTTATATGGTTAAAAAGTCTCCCTGCTACTAGAGTATTTGTCTTTTTCCTACATTCTTTTCTAATAGTTTTCACAGTCTATAATTTGTCATAAAAATTTATGTCACTAAATTTATTTTCTTTCAAATGAATAGCCACGTACACCAGCATCATTTATTCTTCTAATTGAAATACTGCTGTTGACGTATTAAAGTCTCAATTATATTAGGGTCTATTTCTGGATTCTTTTTTTCTGTTCTATTTATTGTCTACCCCTTAACCAGTATCACATTGATTTTGATTACAGTGGCCTAGTAATGTGTTCTCTTAGCTATTAAGGCAAGTCCTCTCCCCAAAATGTTGCTCTTTTCTATTTTCCTTGGTTTTTCTTATGCATTTGTTCATATGAATTTTGAAATTATTTTATTCATTGGCAACTCATTAAAAAAAAATTTAGCCCCTTTATCTTCAGGCTCTTTAGATCTTCCACTTTCTTGAGTTTAAGAATTTATAGGCATAGAGTTTTATTTTAAAAAGAACTTCTGTCACCTACTGGTGTCCTTTTCCTTAACTTTTGGAAACACATTTTTTTTTTAATCTGGGAATATCAGACTATATATTTGTAAGATTGTTAACCCCTATCTGAAACAATTTCCATTATTCATGTCTTCGATCCGTGCCCCCAACACTTCTTTTTCCTACTACACATAGCTTGATCTGCTGGCTTCCATATCTGGTTCAGTGAAAATGTCTGCTCAGGCCTTGGAGTGAGATCATCTTGGATGCGAATCCCCGTCTTATTTGTTACATGATCTTAAACTATTTAGTGACACTACTCTTTGTCTATATAGCAAAAGGGCAATTACCTTTGCAGGGTTCCTATGGTTGTTGAATGAGAACATAATGTAAATCTTCATTCATAATATAGATATGTAAGAACTTACTTTCTTCCCTTATTAAATCTTGTCTCTCCTCCCCCTATTTTTTCTTCTACTGGGAAGTATGTTGACCAGTAATTTCCGATGTCACAGAACCAAGAAAAGCATAACATTCGTGGTCATAGTTAGGTTTGCTAGTACATTCAGTATTATGTTTTTTATAATTTCTTGTGTACCTTACCTGGGCTTTTATCTGCAAATATCAGGTACCTAAGTACCTATCATAATTAAGATTGGGAATGAGCAGCAGTCCAGCTGTGAAAGCTGGGCAAGAGGTACCCCACCACAGGCCCTGTACTACAGAGGACCCACTCTGTTACCTTCAGACATAGCTCGCCTCACAGGTAAGGAGTCAGTGAAACTAGGGATATGTGGCCACCTAACTGTGCACCACCCACTCCACAACAGCTCAGGGCCAGCAAAAGTTCACGTTACCTTACGTCCATCTTAGAGCAGACTCTGCCAGTATGTTGGAAGTAATCAAAGGGAGGATATGTGCCGGGACCCACACCATGTCCTCCCCTGCCCTTTCCCCCTTCCTGCACACATGGTGGGATGAAACTCAGGGTGGGAAGAGGAAGAGCCAGGGGTGGGTTCTTGGCTTTACTGTCATGCTCTAGCGTGTGGAACTTGAGGAACCTGAGCATTTTAAATTGAACCTGTCCTTCCAGGTCATAAGGCATATTTGTCAGTATTTAATATTAGTTTGATTTCTAACAAATACTTATAAAAATGGTCTGTGGATCTTCACTATATTTGCTCTGGGTCCCACAAATGTTTAAAATGGGCCTAATGAGCAAAGGCTACATTTATTAAAAATAAAGTGACTTAAATTTTTAAACATTTTTTTCCTCATTTTTCTGTTTAAACACATCCATTACATGGTCAGAGTAGGGATTTGGAAAGTCTTTAACCTTTTTATAGCATTTGGCCATTACCTTCTGAAAATCCTTCCTTCCTTGATTACATTTTTGTTCTGGATCTTAACCTGTTTCTTTGATGATTCTTGATCCTTTTAATGGGCTTTTGAGGTTCTTCAGGCTTGTTTAATATTGCTATTCTTAAGGGACCTATCTTCTGCTCTTGTCATTTTTAAGCTATTCTTGGGTAACCTCATATACACCCAAAAGTTTAATGAGTTATTTGTAAGCCGCTGTTTCTAAAATCTTTATCTCAGAGCAGCCCCTCTCTGTAGGTGTCAAGATCTATGTCCAGTTGCCTCGTATGCTCCACCTAGCTGCTCTCTAAACATCTCGTACTGAGTATACCTAAAACTGAGCTTGTCTCCATATTCCACCCTGAAACTTGTTCATCCTGTATTCCCTATCTGTTTTAAAACTGCACTAACCATACATATGATAGTCCACCTAGTTCCTCCCAGTTCCTTATACTTGATGTATAGTCATTCCAATCAGTTCTGTCTCCTTAAGAGCTCTCTTACCTTTTCTCTGTCCTTGCTACTGATGCCTGTTTTAAGGTCTTGTGTTTTCTTGCCTACAGCAATTACAGCAGCCTCCTAATTTTCCTTGCCTTCATTCTTGGGCTTCTCTGGCCTACCCTCTGCAAACTTATCATCTTGATCTTTATAACATACAATCTGATTATGTCACAGGCTTACTTTAAACCCTTGAGTCTTATTCTGTCACCTACTGATACAGTCCAAAATTCTCATTTATATTTCTCATACCTTGTTCCTACTCTTCCCTGCATCTTTGCATTTGCCAGCTGTCTCTGCATTCCTTTTCTTGCACACCAGGAGGATTTACCCATAAATTATTAACTCAATCTAATTTTCTTAGGCATATAGGAATTTCTTGTTCCCAGAGCACCGTATATTATGTTATAGTTGTTGACATGTCTGTCTTCTCACTAGATTCTGAGCTTCTTTAAATAAGCATCTTTGTCTTTTCATCTTTGTATTCCTTGTCATCTAACATAGGACCTGACATATAAGTATATGGATGAATCCTCTAATCATATTAGGTATGTAAATTGTGTGCCTGGAACTATGTCATATGTAATGTTTGTTTTTAATCTCTCACACTGACTTGGCCCAGTGTTTTCCCACAAGGGTACTAGAAGTATTTTGGGTGGTACAGTTCTTTATTGTGTGGCACATTTCAGGATGTTTGCACCTCTCATCTTCAAAAGGTGCCCATGTATTTCTGGGAAGTGGGTTGTTGTTACAAGAGGAAAATCATAGGTGAGAACCATTTGCTAAAAATGCTGGGCATGTAGCAGATGCTTAATATATGCTTATGGCTCTAAGCGTTTGAATATGCTTTTAACTTGGCATGGTACCATTTATAGATTTTTTTTTTTAAAGTAACTGCCACAAGATTTAGCAGCTTTGTTTAATAGTTTAACCACATCATTTACTATATACTGAAAGGCCATTGTAAAACTGTTATTAAGAGGTAAGGACTATATAAAAATATGGAATGTCTGTTATTTCAGTGTTATAAGATATGTTACTATATAGTGAAAACAATTATATGAAATGAAGTTTTTGTATTTACCTGGGAATGTTATAGGTAGCCCAAAGTGAAGCTGAAAAGAAATTGAAGAAAGATGACAAGAAGAAAGAATTGCAAGAGCTAAATGAGCTATTCAAACCTGTAGTTGCTGCTCAAAAAATAAGTAAAGGTAAACATTAAATTTTAGAAGTGTTACTTTTTTTCAAGTGAGATCCATGTTTAAAAACTTTTCATTCGTTTTGATGTATATTTTCTTTAGATCGTAAGCTGTGTCTGCTCTAAAAATGATACTCCGTTTGTCAGCATTACCTATATCAACGACTTTCTTACGATTGCTCTACATACATGCACAGCTATTTCATCGTACAACTGTAACTCCAGCCTTCAGCCCCTCTATTTAAGGCAAAATTAAGAATTTAGACAGTTGACTAGTTGATTTATAATATCCAGTTTTTGGTAACATACAAGACAAAGCTAGGGTTGTATAAACTGAAAGACCAAACTCTTGGCAGCATCCCTCTGTGCATACTTGTGTTTCTCTTTTGCCTCCTGCCTCATTAATTGCAACTAAACAAGTGACTGTGGAATAACATGTACTTGTTTGGTTTTCCATCCCCTGTCCCCCTTTTTGGTAAGAAACAAAAATGTATGTAAAATACTGTAGGAGAACCGGAAAAGAAATGTTGTACTAACACCTGTAA
This sequence comes from Mormoops blainvillei, assembly GCA_004026545.1. Lineage (NCBI taxonomy): Eukaryota > Metazoa > Chordata > Mammalia > Chiroptera > Mormoopidae > Mormoops > Mormoops blainvillei. The sequence goes on along the minus strand of PVJD01002154.1, from coordinate 104,216 downwards.
GTGATATTTTCCTCTCAAATCAGTGAGTAGAAAATGACAAGTTAACCAAAAGTAATTATATCTCAAGTAGAAGCTATACTTTATGATCTGACAGATTGAAATACAAATACCATATACCATTGGACATAGGTGCAGATCCCAAATCTGTGGTGTGTGCATTCTTCAAGCAAGGACAGTGTACTAAAGGAGATAAGTGTAAGTTCTCTCATGACCTGACTCTGGAGAGGAAGTGTGAAAAACGAAGTGTTTACATTGATGCAAGAGATGAAGAACTTGAAAAAGGTATTTAAAAACAGAGAACAAACTTTCTTAAATATCTCTGTCTCTGACTTTTGGTGTTTTGGTACTTAGATATTTAGTAGAAGATATTTTGAAGAGTAGACTTTGTAAAGAATAATTATTTTTCCATAAAATCTGCATTTATCACATTATGCCCTTTGATTAAGTGAAGATGTTTAAAAACCATTGACTTATTTTGGATTTGTCTCTCACCCTTTCTTACAGTACTACCTTGTCATTTACCTAGACTACTTAGAATTTTGATGAATAATTTCACGATACTGTTTATTCCTACCTTTGGTGTTTGAAAGAAAATACGTTAAGTCACAAGTCTTATAGTTTTCCAGTCTAAGGAGATATGTAGTGTGTTTTGGGGACAGCAGATAAAAATACAGTATTTAGTCTCCATTTCTCTTTTTATTTAGATACTATGGATAATTGGGATGAGAAAAAACTGGAAGAAGTAGTGAACAAGAAGCACGGTGAGGCGGAAAAGAAAAAACCAAAAACTCAAATAGTATGTCCTTTTCTTGAATTGAGTGGTATTTATCACTAGGGACAATAATGTAGCAAGGTATTTGCTGCTATTTTGTATTGGATTATTCTTTAAGTTATTGCATCTTTTCCTAAAGATGAGGTGTATTGAGCTTTGTTTTTGGAATTTACAAGCGTAAGCTATGCAGAATTAAATTCTTGTTCAAAAGTAGGTGTTGAAAACCATGTGACTGAAGTCTTTCAACTGTCATTTTCTTAGGTGATCTTTCTCGAATATGGGTGAACACAATCACATATTCAGATAAGAATTCCTTTTTGTGTAAAATGGATGGAAGGAGAACTGTTAAAATAACCCACTTAAATGATAATTTATTCTATTTCAATAGTAGGGAGACTTTTTAAATCACAGGGGTGAAAAATATTGTTATATACGAGTTGCAGAATGAGTTTTTGGTGGGTAATTGCTCTAGTACTAGGAAATGTGCTTTTAAAAATCGGTGCCTAATTTTTCGGACCCTGCATTCTTGTTCACATTTATCTATAGTGCACAGTGTAAAACCTTTACCTTGTGCTAGAAAAATTCTAAATGCTAGTTTTACTTACATCCTTTGTGTTTCTTCAGGAAAGAAATGCTGTGTATTAGTTTTTCCTTCTTATTTGCAAAGTTAATTACCTGAGGCTTTAATACATTTGCATCTTGCACCCATTATGCTTTAAAGGGTCCCTGTGCTTTGTGTTCATTTTATACCTTTTTCCCTTCTTAGATGTAAGAAATTCCCTATAATTTTAGATAGTTCAAATAGTGTTTATATCATTACTGCATGTGATTAAGGTCAAACTGAAACAAAATCATTGGTTTAATTTTTTATAACCATTTATACTATCTCATTTTAAAATCAGACTTTTCACATTACATTTATAAAAGCTAAAGGGAGACCAGTCCTTTTGTAAAATTCAGAATTTAGAACAGTGTCAGAGACAAACTGTATAGACCCTACCTGAAGGGAAGTTTCTGTTAAGTACTTGAAGATAATTTCTATGTACACCTCTGCACAGAGGGTACCATGTACAGAATGGTTAGCCTAAGGATATGCATCAGAATGTACTTGTTCCATGTATTTAAGTATTTACCTTGGAAAAGGTCTGTACTGAGCCACTACTTGTGAATAACATTGTCTCTATAGGTGTGCAAGCATTTCCTTGAAGCAATTGAAAACAACAAATATGGCTGGTTTTGGGTATGCCCCGGAGGGGGTGATATTTGCATGTATCGTCATGCACTGCCTCCTGGATTTGTATTGAAAAAAGATAAAAAGAAAGAAGAGAAAGAAGATGAAATTTCATTAGAAGATCTAATTGAAAGAGAGGTAACTAGTATCTTTTTCCTCCCATAAAAAGAAAAAGCAGTATTTATTGTGAAATTTTAATATTTACCACTTGGGGGCAATATCATGTTGTTATAAAAGGAAAAAATACATAACGATCTTTTTCTGAAGTTGCCTTTTTAATTATTTTCATGTGTCTATAAAGTATAAATTACCCATAATCATTAACCAATTAAGACATTAATTTTAGGATCATGAAACAGTTCTTAAATACTAGCCATTGGCTTATCAAATAAATTATTTCCATAAGATTGCTATATTAGTTTATCAGTTCATTAAAATGCTTAGTCAGTATTCAGATTGATTGGACTTGAAGTTCTAGGTATTTTCCCTGATGTCTTATTTTTTCACCATTTTACTAATAGTTAACATAGTATGAATGGAGACAGCTCCACTATAGTTTTTAGTTATTATGTTTTATTTATTATGATCTCTGGACTCAAAAGGAGAATAAATCTTACTGAGAACAGTCTTAAAGCACTGATCTCTGGCTCAGCACAAAAGAGTTTTATTCTTTGAGTTAGTAGATACGGCTTTCCATTATGGCGCAAAAATGTTGAGATTATTAGAAATAATAGATTTAGGGTTGTACATGTTAAACTATATCCATTTTGCCATGACTTGGGTGATTTTAAATGCATTGTATAAATGCCTAATGTTGGGACTTTATACATTTGTTCTTAAATGGACATACTGTTTGATGTCTCACACTGGATGTAATATACTGTAATAGAAATTATAATCTTTGACGTCAAGTACTTGATATATTCAGATTGTTTGTATTCTGATACTACCACATATTAGTTGTTAACCTTTGGCAGATTTTCCATTACCCTCTGTTTGCTTATTTGTGGAGATCAATGTGTTAGCCTATGTGTATAAAGCATTAATAATGAATACCTAGCAGATGTTCAGCAAGTACTATTTTTCTCTCTATTTTTTGCTTGATTATTTATTGTGAGGAGCAGGTGGTATATTTTTTCTTACTTTTTTTCTCATCTACTGAGGAGCATAGATGAAATTTGGATGTTGTCTTGGTGCTTTTCATATTTATTTTTTCAGCAGTAGACTTACATTCAAACAACTTCTCATGGCAAGTGTTACTCACCTTTAGTTTTGAAAAGATACCTAGTTTAGAATAATATATTTTAGTTAGAAATGTTGTTAATATCTGGACACTCATTTTGCTCATTGCCATGTAAAATAAAAATAAATTGGTTTGTTTTAATTTTATGTCTTCATAGCAGCCATAGGCAAAGGCTTAATTGCATTAAGAGAAAGCTACTAAATACTACTATAGGTGACTTAAGGAAAAAAACCTGACTCTTCTGTCTTTGCAGCGTTCTGCCCTAGGTCCAAATGTTACCAAAATTACTCTAGAATCTTTTCTTGCATGGAAGAAAAGGAAAAGACAAGAAAAGATTGATAAATTTGAGCAAGATATGGAAAGAAGGAAAGCAGATTTCAAAGCAGGGAAAGCATTAGTGGTAAGTCCCATATGCACCCAAATAGATTCTTTATTGTTTCTTTCATTTTGTAATTTCTGCACCATACAAGATTTTATCCTTATTTAATTATGTGTATGTCTAAAATCAGTGACCATGCCCTGGCTGGTGTGGCTCAGTGGATTGAGCGCCAGCCTGCGAACGGAAGGGTTACCAGTCCAATTCTCAGGGCACATGCTTCATGGGTTGCAGGCCAGGTCCCCAGTTAGGGGCATGTGAGAGGTAGCCATACATTAATATTTCTCTCCCTGTCTTTCTCCCTCCCTTTCCCATCTGTCCAAAAATAAATAAATAAAATTTTTAACAGAAAAACATAAAATCAGTGACCAAGAAATGTTTGAATTTTATCCTGAGTTGATATATTTGTGTTTCTCAATAGATCAGTGGTCGTGAGGTGTTTGAATTTCGTCCTGAGCTGGTTAATGATGATGATGAGGAAGCTGATGATACCCGCTATACCCAGGGAACAGGGGGTGATGAGGTAAGAGGAAGTTTTGGCACCTCATCTCATGCTGATTGAGAAAGAACAGAGAGAGTGACAGTAGGGCAGCCTGGTTAAGAGTGCCAGCTCTGGGCCTCATTTCAAATGCTGGCTCTAACCTGGGACATTACCTGTATTTTAGGCCTCCACCCTCACCCGTAATGTAGACATAGGATAATCTCTTAATCACAGGGTACTTGTGAAAATTAAATGAGTTAATAAATTTATTTTTTTTTTATGGAACTTAGGGCAGTGCCTGGTATATACTTAAGTGCTTACATGTATTAGCTGTAAAAACTGTGTTTTATTTTCCTTCTAAAAGAAAAGAATTAATATTTTATAGTTTAAAAAATCATGGGACAGAGATACTAACTAAAAAAACACAGAGTAGGAAGCAGGAAGCAATAGCAGAATGATTTGGTTGCAGCCAAACTTAGTAATAGCAGAGAGCTGACTGCTTTTCATAATGTTACGAATTTCTGACTTTCATTTTTCAGTTGAAAGGTAAGAATATTGTATTCTATGTGTAAAAGTGTGATGTCCGAGGGAGACATCAAATATGGCATTGCTATTTTTTCAAGTTTAGAAAAGAGTAAATTTTGGCAGCAGTCATTTATTTTCACTTGACACTAGTAATAATTTTGTTTCATTAAGGTAAATGTTAAAGGTAAAAGTCATAAGTTATGAAAACTGTTCCTATTAGTAACAACTTTCTCTTCTATGTATTTTTAAAGGTTGATGATTCAGTGAGCGTAAATGATATAGATTTAAGCCTGTACGTCCCAAGAGATGTAGATGAGACAGGTATTACTGTAGCCAGTCTTGAAAGATTCAGCATGTATACTTCAGAAAAAGATGGTGAGTATGCTAACTTTTGTGTAATTCTGAAAACTAGGAGGCTGTCCAAAGAGGGTTAGCTGGTTTGGCAAACTAAGATGGTGATAGATACCAGACTGGTAACATAAGTATGTGGTTTGACTCTATGTAAAAGTAGCGAGTAGTAAAAGCCCCAGAAATGGTTGTCTGGAAGGTTATTGAAGCCATTAACTGAGTTTAGAAAGGGACAAAAATAAGTTTGGAGATGTAGCTAATGAGTTCAGTTTGGGACCTCATGAGGTTGAGATATTTGACTGTCAAAAGTGGCATTGTCTATGAGACTGTGTAGACATCACAGGAGGGAAAGGTCTGAAAAGGCCCACTTGCCAGTAGTACTTCAGAGGTTATAATCCCCAAGACTGTCATCAAGAGATTTTTGAAATATCCAAAATCGAAACTAGGCAATTGAAAATCGTCTTTGTGTAAATGTTCTTATCATTGAACAAGGAAAGGCAGCATTTTTTCTCATTTATAACCTGTCAGGAAAAGTAGCTGCGTGGCCCCATGTTCTTTTTTCATAATTTGATGTCACAAAATGTTTCCAGATTCACACTCATTTTATAGTATTACAACTAATGTGGTTTAATTACTATTTGCAAAACCAAAAGCTGAGGAGCTGCTTATGTCATAAACATTTTTGATTCCATAACCATTTATTCAAACAAAATATGATGTAGGTGCTGACTGTTTAAAAACCTAATTGCTAAGTCATGTAGAGGACACATAGTTTTGTAAGGTAAATCTTTCCCCCAAAGGTATGAACCATCAAGTGGTCAGATGTTTAAAAGACATTTTATACAGGTGTAGGTAATTGGTACAGATAAGCTCAGAAATGAAAGCTCAGTTCCTGGAGTAATGTCAGGGAGGGCTTTCTTGGAACGGGGATAAAGGGAGACGTAGTAGCAGTCCCTGACTGTCAGTTAATAATGGAATAGTGTTTCCTGTTTCTAGGCCTTACTGATTTCAGTTTTTATTTTTAGAAAACAAATTAAGTGAAGCTTCTGGAGGTAGGGCCGAAAATGGTGAAAGAAGTGATTTAGAAGAGGACAACGAAGGGGAGGGACAGGAAAATGGAGTCATCGATGCTGTTCCTGTTGATGAAAATCTTTTTACTGGGGAAGATTTGGATGAACTAGAAGAAGAATTAAACACACTTGATTTAGAAGAATGACACCAAACAAGTCAATGAAAAAATTAAGCCAGCTCAGCATGAATTGAAATTGACGTTAATTTTTTTCCACCTAGAATTCTTCAACAGGATGTTTATTTCCCATGCTGATTTTGGAGGGTTTACTCCCCTCCAAAAAAGGAATATTCTCCCTACGTCTTGTCTTCTGACTTTGGCTACATCTCATAGTAAGTTCAGAGTAGTTCATGATATATTGAAAATATGGTTATTGCAGAAAAGGATTGATTGTTGTAAAAATGGTTGTTGTAACTGTCTACTCAAGTAGGAAGTGTTACTGCTTTTCCAGCTTTTGATTTTCATTGGGCATGTGTTACTACAAGGACAACGTAAATTTAAATTTAAAATACCCTGTATTTAATGCAGTTTTTAATGGGTGATTTCATTTCTTTTGTATTTATATGTTTAAAAGACTGCCTAAAATATGAGAACTGTACTTCATAAAGGAAACTGCATAGGCAGATTCAGTGTTGTATGTCTTTGGACAATTAGATAGCCATTTAAAAGGAAACTTCTTTAATCTGACAGGATCAGCTGCAATGCCCTGTGATAGAGTGTTTTACAAACTTATCCCTCTTCTTTTTTGCCAATAAAGTTGTAAATAAAGACCATGATACGTTAAAATCCAAATATGGGCCTTTCTTTTTTTTTTTTTTAAGTTTTTCTATGAAAGTTTTCTTAGCATTTCTAGCTTGATATTTTTAACTATTTGTTATAGTTAACTATCATAGAAAGCACAGGCACTTAAAGAGTTTTCTTAATACTGATTATAGAACTATGCAGAGTACTGACAGTACTGCTACGAGTTTAGTAACACTAATAACTTAGCCTCGAAAAGACACTATAGGTCAGGAGTCCCCCATCTCCAGGCCACAGACCGGTACCAGTCCATGTCCTGTTAGGAACTGGACCACACAGCAGGAAGTGAGCTTGAATGTAATGCACTTGAATCATCCTGAAACCATCCCTCCACCCATCCCGGTCCGTGGAAAAATTGTCTTCCACAAAACTGGTCCCTAGTGCCAAAAAGGTTGGGGACCACTGCTATAGGTGATGTTATATAAAAGTGTAATTCCTGAATTGATAGATCATATGTCTAATTAAATATCACCTACAGTTGAACCAGGTACTATTTAAGCATCATTGTGGAGAGTTATGGTGTTATAGTAGTAAATACTGAGTATGATTACTCTATTTGAAAGAGTGTAAATCAGTTCACTAAAAAACTAGTGGATCTCAATGCCTTTGACCTTGAGATCCCCAGAAAAATTAAAGTAATACATTTATAATGGACATAATTTGCTTATGACATAATTAGTACTAGTTACACCTTATTATTATTTCTACACAAGTATATTTTCAAATATAAGCAGGTAACTTTTCTAATTTGCAAATACAAATGGATTTTAAGGCAGCTAAAATAATAGCACTAAAATGTCAGCTGACATGGACGCTAATCACATTTCTGCTTCAGATAAATTGTATGATTATTAAATCTCTGAATCTTAGTTTCTTTGTCTGCAAATAAAGTGCTTCTGAATTGCAGAACCTAAGAAAACATGATTGTAAATCTTGTTAAATGATAACAGCGGTCAATAAAGAAATTGACTTCCTAGTTGTTCAGTACTAGTAATGTAATTGTCATTTTTCAAATGTAGAACATCAGGAGCCAACTTTATTTCCCATCTACAATGAAAGTGTACTTTAAATACTTTGTATATAAAAAAGACTACTTGAGTTTTAGTTTATATCGATGAAAGTTTGTTCCATTCTTTTTATTAAAAGTTTTAGATGTTCTTGCAGTTTTTAATAATGAAGCATTTAAAAATAATCTAATGAGTTTAAGTCTTTCTAAAGCTATATACCCAAGCATCTTTTTTCCATTTTTTGAAACCATCTAAAACCTTTCCTAAGAATCATCTCATAAAAGTTAGAATCCATTTACTTTAGGCCTTAAATCGGTTTATTTTTTTAATGTATATAAGTAGGCCTATGTAAGTCAAGTATGCTAACGGCTTTTAGCTATTGATTTAAATTTAAAGTATTACTACCTTACAGCAAGCATGTGATTGTGAAAACCAAGTGTTCTTTAATAAGTGAATCAAAGGGAAAAAGGCTACAGTGTGGAGGTAATTTTTGATACCTATCATGATAGAAATCTAGGGTGACCTTCATCTATCTTGCCCTTAGGTTTCATTATAAATGCAGTATATACTCAGAGAATGCAGAAGCAGTTTGATCTGAGAAAATCAAAATGGAAAATTAAGTCTACTTCTACAGTAACATATAGTACATTTCAGAGGCCAGTAGATGTAATTTAAGTATTGTTCACAGTATAGTTACCCCATATTAATACAGTTAAGTCTGAAATTGACTCTTCATTTTTTAGCCTATTTACACATAACTCTAACTTTAAGTAGTTTTTTCTTACAGATTGCTCTTTTATGTAAGTCCCATTGTTAACATAGTTGATCTCTGTAATCTAGTTTCAGTTATGTAACAGCTTCATTTTAAAAGGTTTGCGGTTTGGAAATCCAGAAACATAAGATGTAAGAACTGTGACTTTGCACTTACTTCCTTATAGTCTGTAAAATAAGATCATTTTCCAAATGTAAGAACTTTTCATTTCCTTATCTAGGAGATTACATTAACCTATACTTTTTATTTTATACTCACTAACAGTTACCACCTTTAATGATCCCATGCTTGTCAAAATCTTTCTAATTCCAAAAAATTAAAAGTTTTCTTATTTTTGCACAAATGATTTATATGATACTGTAAGCCCACCATGGGCGGACTAATATAAAATTGCCTAATTGTACCATATATTTTTAGTGCTTGAATTAGGTGACTAACCATTAATTGATTCAGAATGTGATAGGAATAAAACTACAGGATCAGACTTTTAGATGTAGCAGATCATTAAGAGAGCATCACATCCATCCTCAGATTTTAACATACAAAGTGAACAGAGGAAGTTGGTGACAGAAGTACATACAGATAATTTATGGTATTGTGTGAGCCTCTATCTGTAGTCTGGGCCATTAACTTTGTTAATAAAGAACTTTCAGGATCATAGACCACAGACTACTTACTACCTATGTTAAGTTCAGGACTGTGATTGTGATACATACAGTATAGTACTCTTATTATGTGAACGCTTCCAGGTACTAAACACATCATGAACTCACACATATTGCAGTGAATGTATGAATTCCAGATGAGGGGATGGACTACCAAAATACTGTATTTTGGGTTTTTTTTTATTTTTTAAGTGTGTATCCCACTAGTAATAGCTGTGTTTTCTGAACAAAGAGAACATCTTGTTTCTCATTAAAAATTATGGAGGTAGAAATTAGTAGACATCCACTGCATTTGAACTGTAAACTAGAGGTTTTTCAACATCTATAAAATTTTATAACTTTAGAAACAAACCTTAATAAAACATTAGTACAAAATGATTTTTTTATATCCCCCATTTTAGTATTTTATATTTACCCTTTTGTAATTCATTGCTTTCTGTTATATGCAAAGAAGAGAAACTATTAGTTTTCATTCAGTTAACATTTTTCTGCCTTTTCACAAATGAGACACTTGCATTTGGCACTATATATAGCATGAACTGTATGCCTTAGCTTAAGACTTATTCTCTGCCTGATTTAGGATACCTTCAGAAGAGGAAAATCACAACTTTGTAAGGGTAAAAAAACATGAAACTGAAAGTACGTACCTCACCATGAATATTCTTTCCAATCAAGAATAAAGGCAGGCTTTTCAGTCATTTTGTACGCAAATTTCATTGAGTTTTAGATTTTTTTTTTTCCAATGTAAAACTGTCCTTTGTGAAAATACTGTGGTAACCATTTTTCAGGTAAAAGTGGTTGGTTTATTTATATTTGGTCCCCAGAAACATACACTTCTGATTTTCAAACAGATGTATATATGTAAAATAAACTGGTCCATGGAGACTTAAGCACAAGTACTTAGTTTCCTTATCCCTGTCTAGTTACCATCATGCTGTAATTGTTGGCAGTTAATCTTTAGGGCATGCCATTGTTTTCAAAACAACATACATCAGTTTCATTCCACATGTGCAGCTGTGCTTCTTTCTACCTGTGATATCTTTAAACCATTTTTATCTAAGTCTTAAGGAACTCTTATTTTAGTGACAAAGGTTGTTAGTACCACTCTTACTACTCTACATATATATGTTAAGAATTTTGTGATGATGTTACCATATTTAATTGGTAGTTATTTGAGTAATCGTGTTTATAATTTTACAGCATGTGTAGGAATGTAGTATCAAAGAATGTATAACAATATTTGAGTAACCGAAACCTCTCAGGTTAGAAATATGTGTATAATAGTACACAATTGTGTGGATCGCTTCATGATTGTGCATTATTGTGTACAGTTAACCCTTGAAGAATACAGGGGTAAGGTGCACCAACCCCCCGCCCATCCCTTCTGTTGAAAATCTGCATAAACACAATCAGCCCTCCACATAGGCAGGTTCCCAACCACAGATTGAAAATATAGTTGACCCTTGAACAGCATGTGTTGGAAACGTGGAGTGCAGTTACAGCTATATGTGGATTTTCCTTCCACAGTTGAAAACCTGTATTGTTCAGGGGTCAACTGTATATTGCAAATTTTTCACTAAAATTTAGGAAAGTTCAATGTGGGAGACATGTAATTCTCTACATTAGTAGGAATATTTATCCTTGAATTTTTACCCAGTATTGCATAGATAATAAAAATAAAGACTTTAGTAACTAACATGTGATTGAGAAGCCATTTCATTTGTGGAGATACAGTCACATAACTAAATCAGCTTTTGTTCAATTGTGTACAGCCTAATTATTGAGCTAATCATTGACATTTTTAAATTACTTAATTGATCTTTTTAATTCTTTCCCTCAGAACAGTCTTCTAATGGGAAGGGTAAAAGCCTCAGCTTTCTAATATGCAGCCTTCAGGAACCCTGAGATGTATGGAACAGCTTGTATGTAGGAGAACTTAATCTACCCCTTGACACCTTCCCTAACCCTTTTCTCTCCCAGGAAGATTTTGTCAGCAAAGAATTATTTTTCGTTATTAATCATGCAACGTTAGAGATAACTAAAAAGATTATTTAATTTTTAGGTCTATTACACACCTGGTTTCTGATTGCTGATATTTATAAAGGTCAAAACTATGAAGGATGAAAGTTTATACCCTTTATTAAAAAAATGCAGAATCATTATTAGAAGTGACAAGTATCAACACAGGTGAGTTATCTATAAGAAGACAATGTTTAGAAGGGTGGGAAGACATTCACAGGGACAATGTGTAAAATAAATCATAGACTTCTGTGTCCATATACAGCATGCTACACTACAAAAGTAATATTCTTTAAAAGGACAGGAATGCAAGGACAAGTGAAACAGTTTACAATTCTCATAATTCATTTGCATAAAATCAAAAGGTTTCATTTTTGGAAGAGCATAAATGTACTTTTCACTCTTTACATATGAGTTTCATAAACATAAAAGGAAAAAGGGAAGAATCTATTTTATTTTTTTAGGCTATGACATCTTTATTTTTTAATTATATGTATTTTTAAAATTATATTTTATTGATTATGTTATTACAATTGTCCTGTTTTATCTCCCTTTGCACCCCCTCTATCCAGCGCCCCCTACTCCCTCAGGCAATCCCCCCACCATTGTTCCTCTCTGTGGATCCTGTGTGTAAATCCTTTGGGTACTCTGTTTCTTATGCTGTACTTTACATCCTCATGGCTATTCTGTAACTACCTATTTGTATTTTTTAATCCTCTCACCTCTTCACCCTTTCTCCCCCTCCCACCTCCCATCTGGCAACCTTCCAGTAACTAATTTCTTTTGTTGCTTTAAGATCTCGCTTTATCTGTAACCTTTGACCTTTTAATAATGATACATCTTGGAGTGGGTCTCTTTGCATCCATCATAATTGGGAATCTCTGTGCTTCCTGGAATTGCATGTCTGTTGTCTTCACCAAATTAGGGAAGTTTTCTTTCACTGTTTTTTCAAATAGATTTCCAATTCCTTGCTCCTTTCTCCCTCCGGCACCTCATAAGGCAGATATTGGACCTCTTAAAGTTGCCCCAGAAGCTATTAATGCTATTCTTGGTTTTTTGGATTCTCTTTTCTTGTTCTGATTGGTTGTTTTTTGCTTCCTTATGTTCCAAATCATTGATTTGATTCTCACTTCACCCACTCAACTGTTGTTTCCCTATAAATTGTTCTTTATTTCAATTAGTGTATCCTTCATTTCTGACTGGGTCTTACTATCCTGCTGAGGCCCTCACTAAGTTCTTTGAGCATCCTTAAAACCAGTGTTTAGAGCTCTGTATCTGGTAGATTGCTTATCTCCATTTTGTTCAGCTCTTCAGGAGTTTTGATCTGTTCTTTCATTTGGGCCATGTTTCTTTGTCTTCTTGTTTTGGCAGCCCCCCCGTGTTTGTTTCTTTGTATTAGGTAGAGCTGCTTTGACTCTGTGTCTTGGTAGTGTGGCCTAATGTATGTAGTAGGTGTCCTGTAGGGTCCAGGGGCACAGCCTCCCCTTTCACCCAAGCTGGGTACTTGAGGTTGCACCCTTCATGTCTGTTGAGTTGAGCCTTGGTTGCTGTTGGCAGATCAGTGGGAGGGATTTACCCAGGCCAGTCAGCTGCAAAGACTGACTGACTGCTGACCACCAACCTCCACTCTCCGTGGAGGATCAGCTGTGCAGCAACAGGGTCGTGGTGCTCTAATGTGGTCTGTAGCTGTCCACTGGGAGTACTGGCCCTGGGGTTTCCCAGGTGGTGCGGGCCAAGGTCAGTCCCCTCCTGTGTTTTGCCCAGGGCCACCCTGCCTGAGCTATAACGCAATCTGAGATGGCTGCTACTTGCGCTGGACTTGGACATTTTCAGGTGAAGCCAAGCTATTAATCTAGGCTGACTGCTGCTAGTGATGGGCCTGGGGCTCACTGAGGCCAGCTGTTGCTTCTTTCATAAGGTTAGGAAGTTGTACAGCTTGAGCCAAGACTAGCCATTCATACGGAAAAGCAGCTTGAATGGACCCACAAACTGAGTAGGGCAGAGCCTCTCTTGGGATCTCCAAGGTAAATCAGTGTTTGCCAGGTTGATGGAGTCTCAGATACGGCAACAGCTTGGTGGCTCTTCGGTGGAAAGGGTTTAAAAAGGGACAGTGGTCTGCTCACTTTAATGCCAGACACTTCAGTTTCTCCCTGTATACCAGTGGTGCCGTTCAAGCTGCTTCCCCAGTGGTGGGACTCGGAGGGAGTGAGTGTGAGTAGGTGAGTCCATATGTGGGTTCTTCAAGAAGAACTGCTTGGGACTCCAGCAGCCTCTTCCACCAACTCTGTTGCCACTGTTTTTGCACCCAGAAGTTGTGGGGACTTATCTTCCTGAAACTGGAACCCTGGGCTGAAGGGCCTGGTGTGGGCTTGGGACTCCTTGCTCCCGAATTTTTATCCGCCACATGTGGGTGAGGGACCAGCACATTCCACACCTGTGTCCCTCCTATCAGTCTGGGTGGATGTGATTTATTTAATTCTGTAGTTGTCAGAGTTCCGTTCACCTTGATTTTTGACAGTTCTTAGTGATGGTGGTTCTGTATTTTAGTTGTAATTCTGTTGTGGTTGTGCAAAGAGTCAAGCCATGTCTGCCTATGCCACCATCTTCACGGGAAGTCTGGAAGAAATCTCTTTAAATGAGGGATTCTAGACTGGTTATAAAAAACTCTTACTCAAGCACTCTGGGTGGTTCAGTTGGTTGGAGCATTGTCCTTTGCCCAGAATGTTTGCGGGTTCAGTTCCTGGTCAGGGCACGTACCTAGGTTGTGGGTTCCATCCCCAGTCAAGGTGTGTAAAAGGGGCAACAGATCTATGTTTCTCTCTTACATTGATGTCCATCTCTGTGTCTGTCTCTCTGTCTCTGTCTTCCGTCCCCACCTCCATCTCCCGCCTCCAGTTCCTTTCTCTAAAATCAATAAATGTTCTTCAGTAAGTGTATATTTTTTTAAGTCTTACTTGATTGATATGAATTAGCATGTTGAAACCCATCTGATAAATTCTGTTGAAATGAAATGCAGTAATGCAATGTATAGCACTTTAAAGAGAAAGCACCGTTCCCTGCCCTCCATCTTTCAGATTTGGAGGTGTCACCGTAGACAGCTTCAGCTATCTACTGAGGAATGAGTTATAGTAAAGAAAATCCTCAAAATTGAAAAAAACCTGCGTACCTTGTTCAGATGTCTTTGTTTCTGCTCTTCCCACACACACAGTTTATATATAAACACAATTATTCAGTTTAACACAAGATGAAATAAGATGAACATTTGTTGAAGAGAGAATACTAGATAGTACTCTATTGCAGTTTGGAAATATATTTGAGTCTTTGGAGGAGTGAATTTCAGGATAGTAAAGTAGCCATATCAAAATGCTTTATAGTTTTAAGTAAAACCCCCGGAAATTTTTCATGGAAAACTGGAGTGCTTTGAAAGTACACTTTCAGATTTGTTTTTAAAGTGTTTGCCGAATATTCAAATATTCAGAACAAGGTTTTCAAATAATTTCTGGAAATTTTAATGAGAAGAAAATATGAGGGGATAGAGACATGAATAAATATTTACCACCACCACCACCCCCTAAATGCCTTTTAGGGAGTAAAAACAGCAAAATTGGATTTCAACTTTTCCTAAATGGGTTTAGCCAGTTAGCATTTTAAAATTGAGAGGTATGCTTGACACAATAAAGTCAATCATCTTAAGTTTCATTAAGTCATTAGTTTTTATTAGAAATAGCATTTAATCAAATTTAATAGGATTTATGTTGTCTAGAACTCTACCAGTTTACTTGAAGTGGAATAAATGAAAATAAGTACAGAAATTTTAAGGTTTTGATAATATTATATGCATAGTGTGAAGTTTCACGACATTCATCCTGAAAAGAATTTCATGGTGCTAACAGTTTCAAAAGCCTGTCCATCTTTTTCACCTCCGCTTCCTTTTGATAGTTGAAGATCAGAAGACCAAATGCAAAACTGACTGTCAGAACTTGTCCAGAGTTAAACAATAAAAGCATAGGAAAAAATTACAGTGAACCAATAGGATGTTGGAGGCTTTGACAACAAACGTAGGCTACTAACAGGTTTATTCTTGTACTGGCATTTTTATACCTGATTTAATTGCATACATATGAGTTACATACTTGTAGAATTGAGAATGAGTTCTTGTATGAAAAATAGAGCAGTATTTAGGAATTTGCTGTGCAGTGACTTTCACATAGAGATTGTTTGCTATAGTTTTAAATGAAATATATCTTATTTTTCAGATAAGCTTATACAGTGGGTTATTTAAAAGTGTAAGCTAAATTTTAAAGAGGTTAGTTGATATAAATACCTGAATTAATTTCTCTGATAAAACTGGCTTTTCATAGTTCTTTATTTAACTTTTTAAACAACTTTATTGAGATATAATTGACACAGTAAACTGCACGTATTTAAAGTATACAATTTGATGTTTTTT
The DNA here is from genome assembly GCA_004026545.1 of Mormoops blainvillei. Taxonomy (NCBI): domain Eukaryota; kingdom Metazoa; phylum Chordata; class Mammalia; order Chiroptera; family Mormoopidae; genus Mormoops; species Mormoops blainvillei. The sequence goes on along the minus strand of PVJD01002154.1, from coordinate 88,457 downwards.
AAATGTAAATCATTATGGGTACCTGTGGACCCATAACCACAATCAAAATGTAATGTATGTATACAGAATTTTACAGAAATAGAATCATGTACTATGTACTCTTTTACTTAAGCTCACCATAATTGTTTGGAGATTTATTCATGTCATTGCAGGTATCGATAGTGTGTTTTTTGTTGCTAAGTAGCATGTCTTTGTATTTATATAACACAATCATTTGGGGCTATCATAAATAAAGTTACTAGGAACATTTACGTACAAGTCTTTGAACATATTTCATTTCTTTTTGTGAAAACAAAAGTGGAATGTCTGGTTTATATGTTATTTAAGAAAATTTCCACAATGTTTTCCAAAGTGGTTATACCATTTTATATTCCCACCAACTCCAGTTCTTCCACTTCCTCACCTGATTAACTTGATGTGGTCAGTTTTAATTTGGGTCCGTTATCCATTGGGGGTTAATTTTTTAATACAGCTCAAAGTATGGATAAAAGTTCACTTTTTTGTACATGGTGAATAGTTTTATTATTTCAACATCATGTATTGGAAGAACTCTCCTACATTGAATTGCCTGTGTACCTTTGGTACATTTGTTGAAAATCCTCTGAGGATCAGTCAGCACTTCAACTTTTTTTATATATTTTGTTTCATTTATTTCTTTATCTTTACATCATACCATACTTTCTTGATGACTATGGCTTTATATTAATAAAGTCTTGAAATCAGGTAGAATAAATTCTCCAACTTGCTACACGTATTTTACAAAGTTGCTTGACTAGCCTTATGTTCTTTGCATTTTCATGTGCATATTAGAATTAACTTGTCCATATTTACCCCCCTCAAAAAAAAAAAAACCTTGCTGGAATTTTGATTGGGCTTACATTAAATCTGTAAATCAGGTTTGCAGAAAATTGGCATCTCAATATTGAATCATCAGGTCCATGAATATGGTATATATCTATCTATTTTGACCACCTTGAATTTGAGCACTGTTCTGTAGTTTTCAGTGTACAGGCCTTACACATCTTTTGTCTTATTTATTCTTGTGTTTCTTATTTTCGATGCTCTTGTAAATGGTATTTTTAATTTTAATTTACAATTGCTCATTAATAGAATATAGAAATAAAATTGATCTTTGCATTTTGAATGTGTTCTGAAACCTAGCTAAACTCATTCTAGTAGCTTTTTGAGGTTTTTTTGTAGATTTCATGGTCTTACATAGACAATCATCTGATAGACCTGTGTGAATAAATTACAATATTACAATCTGGATACGTTTTATTTCTTTTTCTTGTATTATTGCATGAATCAGCAAACCTGTTTTTGTAAGAAGAGTTTTATTCAAATACATTGATGTATTATCTTGCCTGCTTTCGTGGTACAATGGCCGAGTTGAGTAGTTGCCACAAAGACTGAGTGGCTCCCCAAAGCCTTAGCATCTGTTCCTTAACAGCAAAAAAAAATTGACCAAACTCTGCCTTACTGCACTGGCTAGGTAGGACCTTAGTAAGATACGGAATAGGAGTGCTAAGAATGAACAGTCTTACCTTGTTCATTGTCTTAGGTGAAAACTGTTCAGTCTTTTACCATTAGGTAATAATTTCAGTGGTAGATTTTTCATAGATTCTTTATGTAAAGTTAAGTTTCCTTCTATTTATAGTTTACTGAGGGTTGGGATTTTTTGTTTTCTTTTAGTCAGGAATGGATGTTGGATTTCGTCAAATGTTTTTCTTTTTCTAAGTGATCATATGACTTTTTTAAAATTTTAAGGCGTTAATATTTAATAGTATATCATTTAATGTGTTAATAGTTAATATTCAGTGTGTTAATGTGTTAACTAAGAAGTATTCCCTTTGATTTTTCTGGAAGGCGTGTACAGTAGCATATCTCTTAAATATTTGGTGGAATTCACCAGTGAAACTCTCTAGACCTATAGCTCCCTTTGTGGGCAGGTTTTTAATTACAAATTCAATATTTTTTAATAGATATAGGGCTGTTTAACATATTTTTTCTTGTGTGAGCTTTGTGTCTTTCAAGGAATTTGTTCATATAAGTTTTCAATGTGTTACTATAAATTTGTTCTTAATTTTCCTTTTTTTTTTTTTTTTTTTAGTATACGACTAAGGGACATATAGTAATGCTAATTCTCTCATTCCTGATATTAGTTTGTGTCTTCCCTTTTTCCTGATCAGCCTTGTTAGAGGCTTATCAACTTCTGATCATCTCAGAGAACCAACTTTTGTTTTTACTGATTTTTTGTCTGTAATTTTACTGTTTTTTGTTTCATCAGTGACCATATTAAAAATTATCACTTTTAACATTTGAAAGGCCCAGTGCCAGCCTGGAAAAAATTGGTTGCATCAATGAGTAATAAATTCTGCATAGTGCAGATTCCCATACTGCCTGGACGGACTTCACAGTATTGGCAAAGAATCTGCATTCTTAACTGGATACATACATGTTTCTCTTCCAAGCAGGTATTAAAAGCACATTGTCTACTTTTCAGAAAGTCACTGCAGAGTAGCTGCACTATGTCTTTTTGATAGTAGTTTAAGGTTTGGGATGTATTAAAGTTGCTTGAAAAGATTCATTATCCTGCTCTATTTTCTCCTTCATAAATTTACTGTAACTCCAGTAGGTTGTACCATTTGTTTTCAGATGTGTGCAGAAATATGTGGTCTACTTTAAAAAGTGAATTTTGTTAGCCCTGTCTGATGTGGCTCAGTGGGTTGGACATTGTCCGGTGAACCAAAAGGTCAGTTGCATTCGGTTCCATTCCTGGTCAGGGCACATGCCTGGGTTGCGGGCTAGGTCCCCAGCTGGGGGCATGCAAGAGGCAACCAATTGATGTTTCTCTCACACATCGATGTTTCTCTTCCTCCTATCCCCTCTCTCTAGAAATAAAATCTTTTTTAAAAAGTGAATTTTGTTAAATGAAGGAAAATATAGTTAAGTAATGGCAAAGTCACTTTTTTCAGCTAGACTTGCATAAATTATGTGTATTGTACTTACTGAAACATCAAAGTTTGTTTGTTTGTTTGTTTGTTTGTTTTAAGAGACAAGCTTGAAAAGCATGCTGGTACTCCTACTGTTTAATTTCAACTTCCTGAACAGTTAAATGAAGTTTTTTGTGTTTTCAGTGCTTTCATACAGCTTTGTTTTAAGGGCAAAACAATATGAATTTGCCTTAGAAGATGTAAAATTTTTAAATACACTTTTTTCCTTCATCGAATTAACCTTGAAATTAAACTCAGATGCTTTTTTGTATGTTTATCAATTCCATGTAGTAATTTTAAGGTGTACCTGGTGTTTCCTGAGTGAGATTTACGTCTGTCTCTATGTAAATGAAATGGTGCCACACGCTTTCACATGTGAACGAAGCGAGCAACTTGTGAAATACACTACGCGGCTCTGAGTACGCAGATAATACAGACCTGCTCTTTCGTTTTCATGTCATCACTGATAATTGTGGAATAATGCTCAGCTTGACAGTTTATGGCAAACTATGTAGGAAACAGTAACAATTTATTTATATATATATATATATGAACAGGAAAGCGAATGACTGAATGTAGACACTTCAGTGACCTATATCACCTGCTGCTGTGTTTACTTGTGTCGGGCACTCTAGTCCTGGTCTAAAATATGTTTATAACACTTAGGATCTCACAATCACAAGAAAAATGTTGAAGAAAATGTCATGAGATAACAAGCTGGACACAGTTTGTGAAGTTGCCCTTTGGTTTCCTGACCAGCCAGCTGCTTTCTGACTCAGCATTCATATGTGTGGTTGGTAATTTTCACTGGGCTCAAGATGTTCAAGTAACTATAGAAATACCTATTAACTATCTGTTAACCTCATTTGCTATTTACAATTTGAGAGCTTTTCTAAACAGGTCTTTCTGAGGTTCTCCAGGCTTCTTTGCCATCTTTGATCACTCTATTCCTTGGCAATCTCAGTGACTTGCATGATTTCATTAATCACGTCCATATGGGCGACTGTATCTCCGGCCTCACATTCCCAATAAGCTACCGCACAGCTCAACATAAAGTCCTGCCAGTACATCAGATTCCAAACTTAAGTCATCATTCTCTCTCCTAACTCTTTTCTTCCTTTTTTCCCAATTATCGGGATTTTGTCCAGCCACCTGAACTAAAAAATACCTTTTGATTTGTCTAACACACCACATTTTCTCTCACATCTATCCTTTCTAGTCACATTGTCACTATCCTGTATTACTCAGGTTCTCATCCACCACTATATTTAGTCACATTAATTCTCTTCCAAACCAGGATGTTTTTGAGTGTGAAAGGAATGTATGAAGAGTGAAGCTGGTTCTTTGATACTTCTACTAGGACAACTGGTATACATGGAAACTGCCCCTTGCCAACCTGGGCATGTGCTCACCGTACTCTAATTTTAACTTCCTTTCTTCCTGTAACTAATTCATCCAAAGTAATACCAGACCTATCTTTTTAAAGCATTGTTTTAATCATGAGGTTTCCATATTCATAATTCTAAAATGGCTCCAAATTACTTACCAAATAGAATCTAAACATTCAGGCATCATATTCAAATTCTTTGATGTGGTCCCAGCTTCCTTTTCCTACATTATCATTTCTCTTTTTTTCCAGTTTTATTGAGACATAATTGACATACAGCATTGTGCAAGTGTACAGTGTAATAACTTGACTTACATGTGTTGTGAAATAATTACCACAATAAGTTTAGTTAACCATTTATCCTCTCATTTGAGTACCAAAAGAAAAACTGTTTTTTCCTTGTGATGGGAACTCTTAGTTTTTAATCTCTTAATGACTTCCAAATATACCATTCAGTAGCATTAACTATAGTTACCATATGTTACATTCCCCAGTACTTACCTTACAACTGGAAGTTTGTACTTTTTGACCACCTTCTTCTAATTTCCTCAACCCCCACCTTCCACTTCCAGTAATTACAAATCTAATCTCTTTTTCCTTAAATTTTTTTGTCGCAGGGTTGTTTTTTTTTAGATTCCGTATGTGAATGAGGTCATACAGTTTGTCTTTCTCTGTCTTATTTCACTTAGCATAATGCCCTGAAGGGCCATCCATGTTGTTGGAACATAATTTCTTTAGTCAAGTAACTCATAATGTTAATAAACTTTTCTGATCCTAGGTTATCTCATTATAAAAATAGAAATTAAGATGTTTGTTCCTCAGTTGTGAGGCTGAAATGGGGCATTGTAGGTAAGAATGTAGTTTGGTACATAGGTACTTCATTGTGCCAGTACTTGGTATGTAGGCACTGAGAAACTGGTAGCTATTATATTTCCATACTGTAGTTTCTACCTGTTCTTACTTTGTGAAATATTTCTTCCTCTTCCCTAGTCTCCCAACATCCCCATTCCTAAATCCTTATCCTGGAGTATTCTGAAGATGTATCCCCTTGAAACAACCATTGAGTCCCCCCAAACTGGGGGTCCAAAATTCACATGGCAATTAATATGTATGTATATCTTTCTACCTTGTTGATTTATGTGTATGTCTTTGCTTCCATGATTGAGTTTTGTCTGCCTGAGAAAAGGAACTTTGTCATTTAATATAGCACTCTTCCCACCCGCCAACCCCAGCGCTATGCTTTTAGGCAATTAATATTTGTTAATTATTAAAATTTTTATCATTGACATTTTAATGATATTTCTTTGGAAATATGTAGCCTTTGAGAGCTATGGTACTACATCTGCCAAATATGGTACATTGATATAATGAAGTATACAGTGTAAAAGAGAGAAGTAGATTTTTCCATGTACTAATGTGAAAGGTGACCATGATATTCCATTGAGTGTTAGAAAAGAAAAAGGCAAGAGAAGAATTCTACTGAAAAGTATGAGTGCATAGTGTGTATGTGCCTGTATATATCTGTTAAGAAAGATCTTGATGCTATATAACTGTTAACAGTGGTTGTCTTGGTAATATGATATTTATGTAATATGTTTGTGGTAGTTTGTATTAGGGCAGGAGTGTAATTTTTTTTTAAGATTTTATTTATTTTATTTTTAGACAGAGGGAAAGGGAGGGAGAAAGAGAGGGAGAGAAACATCAATGTGAGGTTGCCTCTCACACACCCCCTGCTGGGGACCTGGTCTGCAGTCCAGGCGTGTACCCTGACTGGGGAATCAAACCGGCGACCCTTTGGTTCGCAGGCCAATGCTCAGTTCACTGAGCTATACCAGCCGGGGCAGGAGTGTAATTTCATAGACCCTAACCTTTCAGATTATTTTTTGTGCCCCCAAAAAACATATTAAATTCATCATTTTAACCATTTTTAAGTCTTAACAGTTCAGCAGTGTTAAGTATATTCACATTGTTGTGCAACAGATCTGTAGAATTTTTTTATTTTGTAAAACTGAAACCCTATACCCATTAAACACTAATTCCCCCTTCCTCCTTACCCCTGCCCTAAGCGCTGGGCAACTCTCTCCTTGCTATGATTTTGACTACTTTTGATACTTCATATAAGTGTAATCATACAGTATTTGACTTTTTGTGACTGGCTTAATTTCACTTAGCATGATTTCCTGGTTCATTGATATTGCAGCATGTGACAAAATTTCCTTCTTTTTAAAGGCTGCATGACATTTCATTATGTGCGTATATCACATTTTCTTTATTCATCTGTAAGTGGACATTTGGAATGCTTTTCTACCTTTTGGCTATTGTGAATAATGGCATGATGAACATGGGTGTGCAAATATCTTTTGGATATATACCCAGAAATGGGATTGCTGGATCATATTATAATTCTATTTTTAACTTTTATGGAAACTACATGTTACTTTCCATAATGACCACACCATTTTACATTCTCACCAACAGTGCACCAATTTCTCTGCATTCTTGCTGGCACTTGCTATTTTCTGTTCTTTTGATTGTGGCCACCCTGATGGGTGTGAGTTGATATCTCATTGTGGTTTTGATTTGCATTTCAATTACGAATAGTGATGTCGAGCATCTTTTCATAGTCTGTTCATGATCTATTGGGTTGGCCAAACAGTCCGTTTAGTTTTTTCTGTAAAATAAAGACACATTTTTCATTTTCACCAATAACTATTGATTTGAATATTTTGAGTATGTCGGCTGTCTCCCATGTGGTATGACTTTGGTTGTTCTCAATGTCTTGATTTGATTGCCATCAACTTCAGCTTGTCGACCTGACCTTTGAACTTCGTCCAGCGAGAAATCTCCAGCACAAAACTTCACAAACCTATTTTGACACATTCAGTCAGTCACAGTACCTTCTCCGTACACTGCACAAATCTTTTTTTGCATTTCAGTTGCGTTTTTACCTTTCTTGAAATAATAAAGCAGAATATGGTAAGTGTTGCATATTTTCTTCCATCTTCAATGTTAAAATGGCTACCCAAAAATTCACCAATATTGATTTTTTTTAAATGCATGCTGATATGACAACTGTCACAATACAACCTAACAAAATGGTTTCGAATGAAGTTAAAGAAAACTAAGTGCTACTAGAGCATAGAATGGGAAAAAAACAAACAAATTTTTTGGCCAACCCATATGTATCTTTGGAGAATTGTCTATTCAAGTCTTTCGCCCACTTTTTAATTGAGTTCCTTATTTTTCTGTTCTTGAGTTACAGAAGTCTCATAAATTCTAGATATTAGCCCCTTATCAGATACTTGATTTGCAAATAATTTTCTGTCATTCCATAGCTGGCCTTTTCACTCTGTTGTTACTTCCTTTGATGCAAAAAGTTTTTAAGTTTTCTATAGTTCCACTAGTCTATTTGCTTTTGCTGTCTGTACTTTTGGTGTTATTCCAAGAAATTACTGCCAAATCTATTGTCCTAAAGTTTGTCTCGTGTTTTCTTTTAGAAGTTAAAGGCTTATGATTTAGTGTTTATAGATTTAGGCTTTATGTTTAGTGTTTCATCCATTTTGAGTTAATTTTTTTATGTGATGTAATGTAAGTGTCCAGCTTTATTTTTGGCATGTTTCCTAACACCATTGTTAAAGAGACTGATCTTCCCCACTGTGGAGCCTTGGCATCTTTGCTAAAAAAAGGTTTGGCCGTATACACAAGGGTTTATTTCTGGGCTCTCTGTTCCGTCTCATTGGTCTATTTTATTGGTCTGTATATGACACCATCTTGGTTACTGTTTCTTCGTAATTTTTTTTTCACAAAATACAAGTTTATTTACAATTTCTAGCCTTATAAAGCTCATTATTTGATTCACATTATATTTATTTCTCTCCAGGGACTTTGCTAATGTCATATACTGCCCAAAAAAGAAAAAAAAAACCCAGTATATTTTTCTCCATAAATTATGTATAATTATTTCTAATGTTTGATCATAGTGACCTTTCTGAAGCCTTACTCAATTTATTTTTTCTTTTTTTTTTATTGTTACTCAGTTACAGTTGTCCCCATTTTCTGTTAATATGTTTTGAAGTGAGAAGATTTGAGGCCTATAACTTTGTTTTTCTAGATTGTTTCGGCTCTTGAGATTCCATATGAATTTTAGGAACCCTTTTTCAGTTTCTGTAAAGAATGTTACTGACATTGTCACAAGAATTTCCTGACTCTGCAGGTTTTTTAAGGGTAGTATGAATTTTTTAACTTAATATAAAGTGTTCAAATTATTTGTATCTCTTTCTATTCATTTTGGCCATGTTTCATAGTTTTCAGTGTACCTTCTTAGTAAGTTTATTCCTAAGATTTTATCCTTTTTCATGCTCTAGTAAATGGGATTTTTTTTTAATTTCCTCTTCAAATTGGTCATTGTTCATCTATAGAAATGCAACTGAGTTTTGCATATTGGTTTTGTGTCCTGCAACTTTGCTGAAATTGTTTATTGGTTTTAACAGGAATTTTTTTGTGGAATGTTTAGGGTTTTCTACATATAAGAATATGCCATGTGTGAACAGAGATAATTTTACTTCTTCCTTTTCAATTTGGATGCCTTTTATTTATTTTTCTTGTTCTGGCCAGACTTTCATTACTATGTTGAATAATAGTGGCGAGAATGGGCATTGTTGCCTTGTTCTTGATCTTAGAGGAATACCTTTCAGTGTTTCACCTTTGAGTATGATGTTACTATGAATTTTTCATGTGTGGCTTTTATGTCAAGATACCTCACTTCATTTCTCATTTATTGAGTGGTTTTATTATGAAAGGTTATTGAATTTTGTTAAATGCTTTTTCTGCATCAATTGAGATTATCACATAGGTTTTGTTCTTCATTCGGTCAATGTGCTGTATTACATTGACTGATTTTCTTATGTTGAGTTCACTTCCTGTTTTGTACATGTCTGTTTTGTTTATATCATTTTGACAAGGATTGTGTATTCTAAAATCCAAAAAATACCCAGCTATATTGCATGTGTATGTGCTTGTGTATATACATTTATATGAAAGAGAAGATGAATAGCTTTACCATATAAAAATAAATGTCTTAAAAGTCAGATGTGTTTATTTAAATTTACATTTTATTACAAGTATTAAAACTGAAGATAATAGAATTAATTACTGGATACTTAAAATGAATGTATTTTTGAAGGAATTTTTACACTAATTTGGATTTTGTTAATTATATTTAGATTTGATTTTAGTTGAGTGGGGGTTCAAACCCTATGGAATTAAGGAGGAATAACATTCCTCTGTAGAAGCAGCAGCAGCAGCAGCAGCAGTGATGACGACAGCACTTCCTATTTATTGCGCACTTACTGTGACCCAGCTGTCATGCTGAGTTCTTTACGTGCTCATCACAGGCATTCCTCACAACCACCCTGTGAGCTGAGTACTATGATCCCCGTGTTACATAAAAGGTAAATGAGTTTCAGAGAGGTTAAGAAAATGTCCCAAGGTCAAATAGCTAGTGTCAGAAGCAAAATTAAATCTCAGCCAGTCTTAAGGGCATTATTTTATGAATAGCTCTTTGTTCTTAACCTTAGCTAATTAACTATGGGGCTCTTGTTATTACCAATAGAAAAATCAACATTGCTATGATTTAATTAGAGAGGAATATCAGTCTATTCAACTATTCATTTCTGGACAATGGATCTACAAGATGAATTAATTGGGCTAAGGCACAGCAGAGTCATTGAGAGTGAATACTGAACCCGGGAACCCAAATTATTGTGCAGTGATAGCAGTGAACTCGTAAAGCAAAGCTTAACTGTTTAATGAATCCATTCGTTCCATTTCTGGATCTACTCGTTTCTTTCTCAGTGTGACATTATCCTCACAATAGTTACAATGACCAAAACAACCCCCATTAATAGTATACCACCATTATACTAAGCATTAACTGTGTGAAGCTAATGACCTTTCTTTACATGGGAAACTTGTTGCTGCAGAGTAATTTACTGAAATCATTATCGGAAGAAGAGTTAGTGTAGAAACTGGCCATTTTGGTGCTATGTCTGCTTAGCAGAAACTTTTAGTTCAGTCAGATGTGGAGGGGAAAAGTAATAAACCTCCACCACTTTGTTTCTTTATTAAGCATCTCGACTTTTTCATTTATTCAACAAACACTTGTGCAGCTACTATATGCAAGCATTATAGTAGGTATTGGGGATAACGGGTTAAATTAAACAAAAAGCACCTGTCTCCACGAGGCCCCAGTCTAATGGGAAAATGGAAAAATAAATGGGTGATTTTAATACAGTGTGATACAGATATGCATGTGTGCCATGAGGGCATATAAGAGGATCACGCAACTCAAACAGGGAGGATCAGGCTGCTTATAATAATACTTTACATCGCGATATGTGAGCAAGTGGGGCTCATAGTTTAGAATAATTGGAGCTTGAAGACTTCGAGAAGGTGTTGTGAGACATTTCTGATTTTATGGTTGAAAACATTCTGAGCATAAGGAAACCATAATTAAGATTCAGGACAGATCCCAAAAATCCAAAAGCAAGCTTTCACAGTCAAATAACATTACTAAAAGTAAAGGAATATTATAGGCTTGATATTCTTTCCCCCCAAACATCAAATTCTTGGATTCTTTTTAAGGCTTTTAATGACTTAAGTAAATTAGAACTTCTGGCTAGAAACTTGAAGTCCTGCAGTATGGAGGTGGCTTGCTCAGGGAATAGAGAATGAAGACCTCGGCGGGGCTCATTCCCGAGGTGATTTGCGAGAGTCCACAGAGCGACAAGCTGACCAGCTCTTGCCTCTCAAAGTGGCTGAAAAGCCCAGCTACCTGCTGAGTCTGCGTGGTCCCAGAGATGGTGGCCTTCTTTAGCAGTCAGTTTTGTCAGACCCAAAGGGATGCCAAGGTAATTTTATTGACTGTTGTGCCATCAAAAAGGGCCAGATTTTGATCTCCAGAAGGTGGATGTTCCCCCTTTTCTTGCATACCCAGCCCATCCCAACTTCTTCAGATTCTTAATGAACTACTCAGCAGCGACTTTCAAACATCGTTGTTATTAATGTCTCAGTCTAATATGCATATAATTTAATAGACATTAGCCCATTTATAGAGCATAAATTAGATTTAACTACATTGACTCAATTTACTGAATTAGATAACCCAGAAAAAAGTTTAATTAATTAAGATTTTGGAACATATGAGTAAGTTATATGTGTCCAGTATTAATATGCAAAATTTATCCTTGAATTGTTTTATATATTCAACATTAAGATTTTAAAAAATCTATTTCCAGAGTTTACTTCAATTTCAAGTTAATTTCTATCAACTTAGGTTTTTTCTTTCTGAAAAAAATAGCAAAATGATATGCTGGACCTTAATATTTCCCAATAACTTGGAAGGTGTTACTATAAATATGTTTTGGAGTCCCACGTTTGAACACAGAAGAAATGTTTCTCCTTACATTCATCCATCCTGGCCCTCATACTTATTATATATGGACCACAAACTGACAAAAGTTGTATATTCCATGACTGGATGAAAAAGAAAGAATAAAATTACTTAGTCGTCATGATTTCTCACTCCTCAGCGTTCCTGAAAATTATTACCTCATGTCTGAACACATCCACAACAATCATAGACACCTCACCCCATCTCTAGAAACCATGCAAACAAAGCACAGCTGCCAGCACTAATGAGGGTTTCTTGAACCTGGACCCTCAGAAGCCCTAATTGGATTGGAGAGCACAAAAGAGCACGCATACGGGCCCTCTTGGCCTCAGAAGTAAAAATTCATAGCCAGTGTGTCATCCCTCCTCCTGCTCAGCTGTATAACAGACTCGTTTGCCAAGTGTTTTTCCCACCCGTACACAGCAGTGCTGTGTATGTGTGTTGAAAGGTGTGGCTGATTTGGACTTGAGTAAACTTTTTCTTGGAATCTTTTAGCTATGATATAACACCATGAACAACTCCTTGTTATAAGGAAAGGAAAACATGATAACACACTGGTGGCCCCAAATGGAGATCAGCTGCTATTGCAGATTCTTTAGAGAGCAGAAACAAACGATGTTATATAGATTAAAATGTTGTTTTCATTGGCACAGCACGAAATGTTAATGGGGGTGAGGACATCTGCAGCAACGAATGAACTCAACATTGAGTCTAAAAGGAGAAGTGGTTATCTAGCATAGCTAGAACACCAATAAGCCATGGCAGGGCAGCTGTCCCAATGAAAACCCCAAAGACAAATTGTATATCCATCTCTTAGTATTTCAGTACTGGGAATGTGTAAAGTATTCTGGTATAGATTCAAAGAAGAGCAATAACAATAATGTGTAAGGCATTGATTTAGAAAACATTTAAAGGATTAAATATGGGTTGGTTATGCAAAGGATTGAAAAAGAATACCCTGCCTGCCCTTATTTCAGTTCTTCCTGTTCCGTGAAGGAGGTGAGCAGGCCGACTTAAATGACCGATTTGTGCCAGAGATGTAGCTCATCACAACTAGCTTTTGCATTGCCTGGGAACTCACAAAAGAAGAAAGGGCCCTCAAAGATTTCTGGAGGCTTTGGGCTGGTCTGAGTACACCACGCTCTCATACGTAGTATCCAGCAGAGTTCAGAGCACACATAGGCACTTAATAAATAATGTTGACTTGAGTGAATTCACCAAATTTTTTTTACTGTGGTTTGAAGTTAATCTCTCTTGGGATAAACACTGAGTTATTGTTCTTTAAATGTTTCTAATGTGATACACTTTAAACCACAATTTAAAAGTAAATAATCATAATTTCTTAGACATACACTATGCAAAAATTTTTGCTTACTCTAAAAGGGAGTTCAAGGGGACCCTCGAACCAACCCTTACCCTAGGTACTAAATTTCACTGCATCTGGTAAGGACAGATGAGCTAATATATTCTATTTATAGTTTATTCATATCCCCTGTCATTGAATGGGTCCCAGGAAGTAGGGGGAATACTGTCTCTATGTGCAGTAACATTTTTTCATTCTTTAATTTGATAGAAATGCTGATGGAAAATTTCTTCCTCCTATTTCTACAAAAGCCTGAGTTGCAAGATTTTAAGCTCTATGGTAAGAACACAGCTACATATTATCACCCTTGACATTTGCAGACTGAAAAGAATTCTTTTTTCCACTTGGTTTCTGGCTTCACTCACAGGCCCAATAAACAGCACTTATTTATTGTAGAAGGATTTAAAGACCAAACCCAGCACGGTGAAAATAGCAAGAGAATAGGCTTTGGAGTAACACAGCCCTAGTCAGAAATCCTGACTATTCCTCTTAATAGCTAGATGACCTTAACCTTGGTTCCTTCCTCATCTGTAAAATATGGAGAAAAAGATCTGTCCTGGGATGCTGGATTTTAAAGAAGAAAAGGAATATGAAACATTTAGCACAGAGCCTCAGTTTTCACGGTCCACTCCCTTTCCTCGGGCTGCTCCCCCTCTCCATGTTGTATAACATCGTAATATATCTGAAAAGCAAAACATTTCTCCATTATTTACACAAATTACAATTATTTTTCTGATGATACTTATCATTATGCAATTCTATCACATTAAAATATGAACAATAATAAATTATGATTAAAATATACTAATGATAGTGATATTTTTCATGCCTTCCAAGTTGTTTGCCAGATACTGTCATGAACTCTAAAGGTCGTGATTGCCTCATACAACAGTCCAAGGACAGGGCTGTCATTAAGCTAGGCTTGATTTAGATGCTTAAAGGATGTCATCAAGAACCTGGTTTTGAAGTTCTGACTTAATAACCTGCAGGCTAGGTCCTCCCCTCATGGCCCTGATGATGCAGGAGAGAGAGAGAAGAAAATTCTTTGAGAGACACACTAAAGAAGGAAAGGGGGGGTGAGCAGAGACCTTTGAGCACGTTATCTGGGGGAAAGACATTCCAAGCAGGTATCACGCGCAAACGTAACAAAGGGGAACATTTGGAATACTGGGGCAACAGTGAGGAGGCTGGCGTACCGCAGCAGCGTGAGCCACACGGAGAGTGGCAAGAGATGAGATCAGAGGAGCAAAAGGCCAATTAATTTAGGGCCTTCTAGGTGACTGTAGGATATTGGCTTTTGTCCTGAGTAAGAGGTATAGCCATTGGGGGATTTAAAACAAAGGAATAACATGATCTGACTTAATTTTAAAAGGATCACCCTGGTTGCTGTGTTGAACCAAGGGGAAATAAGAGAGAACAGGGAGACTCATCAGCAAATTTGCAATAGAGCAAATGGAAGATGATCATACCTTGGGCAAGGATATAGGGATGAGACACAGGGAAGATTTGGAATCTGAATATATATTTCTTAAACTTACCTATTTTAGAAAGAAGCATCCATATGTTGTCGCACTTATTTATACATTCATTGGTTGATTCTTGTATGTACCCAACCTGGAATCAAACCTGCAACCTAGTCATTTCAGGACAGTGCTCTGACCCACTGACCTACCCGTCCAGGGCTGGAATCTGAATATATTTTAAAGGTAGAACCACCAGGATTTTCCCATAGATTAGATGGGGCGTATGACAGGAAGCAAAGAGGTAAAGATGTTAGGAAAGGCTACCAGAGGGGGAACCTAAGGGAGAAACATTAGAATTTGGTTCTAAGCATGTGATGTTTGTGATGCCTATTAGCTAACAGTTGAATACTTTCTCTGTTCCAGACGCAGTTTTAAGTGCCTTATATACAAAGTCCAACACAAATAACACCCCTTTTTATTACATAAAAATATTTTATTACAAAATCATAAGCATGTAATTCTGTAACAAAACAATATCACCTTCAAGTACACCATGTGACCTTTTAGGTGAAATATTCAAATTGCTGTCCGTCTCGTGTGAGACATTCATACCGTACCAGTCACACTCATTGGTATTACTTCTGCCGGACCCTGTATATTAACTCATTTAATCCTCACCAGTGCTCCATAAACTTGGTATTTTGAATTGACACATCCTCAGTTACCAGTAGTATTTAAAGCCTTGAGTCTGGAAGAGATTACCAAGAAAGAGTGTATAGACACAGAAAAGAAGACCAAAGACTGAGCTCAGTACACTCAATGATTAGCACTTAGAGACATGAGGGCAAAACAGCAAAGAAGATCAAGAAAGAGTGGCCCTTAGGGGAGGGGAAGAACATTAAAAATGGGTGTCCCAGAACCAAGTGAGGTAAGTGTATCAAGAAAGATGAAGTGATCACTGCATCAAAAACTGCTCATATTTTAAGTAAGATGAGAATTGAGAGTTGACCACATTTCAGTGGAATAGTGAGGGCAAAACCCTGGGTTCGAGAGAGATGGGAAGAGAGGAACTAGAGACAGCTAGTGAGCACAAGCAGTTCTTTTGAGGAAATTTTTTCTCTAAAAGGGAACAGAGAAATGAGGTGGAGGCTAGAAGGGAATGTGAGGTCCAGGGAAGTTCTTTGCTTTTATGTTGCTTTGTTTTTAAATTGACTTTATTTTTTAGAGTAGTGTTAGTTCACCACAAAATTAAGCACAAGGTACAGAGATTTCTCATATTCCCCCTGAGTGCCTATGTGTATGTATATACCCACACACATATACAGGGGTACATATCTCCCCAATTACCCAAGCCCACATCAGCATCCTACACTTGTTCCAATCAATAAAACTATGTTGACACATGATTATCACCCAAAGTCCATAGTTTATCTTGTGATTCACTCTGGGCGGTGTGCATTCTATGGCTTTTGACAAATTATAACGACATGTATCCACCATTATAGCATCACACAGAGTAGCATCACTGCCCCAAATATCCTCTGTGCTTGGCCTGTTTATGTCCCCATCCCCACTTCACCCACACAACAACTGATCTTTTTATCGTCTCCTAGTTTGGCTCTTCTAGAATGTCATAGTTGGAAACATGCAGTGTATAGCCTCTTCAGGCTTCTTTCACTTAGTGGTATACATTTAGGTCCCTTCCTTGTCTTTTCATACCTTGATAAGTCATTTCTCTTTGGCACTGAATAACGTTCCATTTAATGAATGTACCATAGTTTATTTTTCCATTCACCTGCTGAAAAACTTCTTGGGTGCTTGCATGTTTTGGCAATTATGAATAAAGCTTCTATAAACATCTTTATGTGCAAGTTTTTGTGTGCACACCACTTTTCAACTCACTTGAGTAAATATCAAGTAGTGCAATTACTGGATCTTATACTAAGAAATGTTTAGTTTTGTGAGAAATTGCTAAACTGTTTTCCAAAATGGCTATAGCCATTTTGCATTTTCACTAGCCATGATGATTCCAGTTGCTCCATTCTCACAAGCATTTATTGTTGTTAGTAGTTTGGATTTAGGCCATTGTAATAGGTGTGTATAGTGATATCTTGTTATTTTTATTTGCAGTTCCCTAATGACATATTTTCATATGCTTATTTCCCTTCTGTGTGTTTTCTTTGTCGGGTGTCTGTTCAGTTCTTGGGCTCATTTTTTAATGTAATTGTTGGTTTTCTTATGTCATAAGAGTTCTTTGTATATTTTAGGTAACAGTCCTTTATCAAATATGTCTTTTGCAAATATTTTCTCACACTCTGAAGCCTGTCTTATTCTTTTGACATTGTCTTTTGCAGAATAGAAGTCCTTAATCGTAATGAAGTCCAACTTATCAATTCTTTCTTTCATGGTTTTGGCGTTGTATCTAAAAAACCATCACGATACTCAAGGTCATCTAAGTTTTCTCCAATGCTGTCCCCTAGGAGCTTTATAATTTTGTATTTTGGTCCATAATCCATTTTGAGTTAATTTTTGTGAAAAGTATAATTATTCTTAAATGCCCATGGGATCTGTAATGATGTCCTTTCATTTTTCTTTCTTCTCCTTTTATGTATTCCTTTAATGTGTATGTTACACCTTTTATAGTTGTCCCACAGTTCTTGAATATTCTGTTCTGGGTTTTTTTTATTATTCTTTTTTTTGTTTCCTTGTTTGCTTTTCCGCTTTGGAGGTTTCTGTTAAGCTCAAGCTCAGAGATTCTTTTCTCAGCTGTGTCCAGTCTAACAATAAGCCCATCAAAACCACTCCTCAGTTCTGTTGCCTTACAGTGTTTTTTGAACTCCAGTATTTCTTATTTATTCTTTCTTAGAATTTCCTCCTCTCTCCTGACATTGCCCAACTATTCTTACATATTGTCTCCTTTATTATTAGAGCTTTTAGCATATTAATCATAGTGGTTTTAAATTCCTGGTCTGATCATTCCAACATCCCTGCTATATCTGAGTCCAGTTCTGATACTTGCTTTCTCTTTGAACTGTATTTTTTTTTTTTGCCTTCTAGTATACATTTAAATTCTTTTTTGATAGCTGGATAGGATATACTGGGTAAAGGAACTGCTGGTGAGGTGTAGGGGAGGGGAAAGCGTTCTGTCGTCCTCTGATGAGGTTTCAGCCCTTTAGAGAGCCTCTGCCCCTGGACTGTGAACTTCTGAAATGCTTCTCAGTTTTTGCCTCCCACCCCCTTAGGTGGAACAGGGTGGCTGGCGGGCAGTGGAGCTGTCTGCTACCCTTTCTCCAGGTTGGTTAGGCTCTGATAAAACCCCAATAGTTTAGGCCCTGGTAAAATAGTTTCTCTTATGGGCAGGTCTTAAGACAAGAGTGTGCTCTTGCATATTTCAAAGTGGTTCCCTTTCCCCTCTTCCTGCTAGAAGCACAAATGGATTTTCCTCTGATATTCACTGTGATAGCCAGGTAGGGTTCCAGGAGGTCAAACTCACAAAACTGGGGGGAGGGGTTCCCCCATGGCTGGGTTCCCCTGGAGTTTTAAATACTCAGACTTGTCCACACTGAACCTCCAGGCATTTGGCAATTACAGCTCAAATTTTCCTAGCCCAGCACTGGTTCTCAGACACATTTCTGCTCCAGTAAATTGCGATTTCCTATAGTTGCCTGTCTCTGTCTTTCCAATTTTGCGGAAAGTGGCTTGCCTCTGACCTCACTTCTCTGATGGATCTAGAAAAGTTTTTGATTTTTTAATTTTGTCAGCTATTTACTTGTTGTTAGGACAGAATGACAGCTGCCCAGCTCCTTACATGCCTGACCAAAAACCAGAAGTTGGGTTTTTTGTTTAAGATAGGAGTGTAGGTAAGTGGAGGCAGTCTGGCTTCCTCACCCAGGTGTCTGGGTAATGAGAGGGAAGAAGTTTCTCACAACCTTGAATGGGCCTGATAAAGTGTGTTCTCATAGCCTTGAGTCTGGGTCCAATAAATGGTTCCCATAACATGAAGTGGGCTCGCGTGTGCAGCTTTTTCTATATTACTTCACCTTTTGGCCTGATGCCGGCTTTGTGCTAGGACTTAAGAAGGTAGGGACTTCTCACTGTGCATGTGCGCAGACACAGACACACAGAGGGGACAGGTGACATGCAGTGTGACACACAGCTTGCACTGTGCATGGATCACCCACCCCTGAATAAAGGCATGTCAGACATCCCAACAGCTCCATGAATATTCTTATCTTCTACCGGAATCTCGTGAACCTGCCCGGCCTAGACAGGTTACAACACAAGGAGATATTACAGTATATCAAAATACTGATTGGAATGATTTAGGAAGGGTAGGAAAGTTGATGATATAGCAGAGAAGATAAATTTCAAAGAGCAAGTTCCTAGGGAAGGTTAGGGGATGGGCTTCAGTACACAGTGAGAAGCTGTTGGCTTTAGCCCTGGCTGGTGTGGCTCAGTGGATTGAGTGCTGGCCTGCAAACCAAAGGGTTGCCAGTTTAATTCCCAGTTAGGGCACATGGCTGGGTTGCAGGCCAGGTCCCCAGAAGGGGGTATGTGAGAGGCAACCACACACTGATTTTTCACTCCCTTTCCTTCTCCCTTTATCTCTAAAAATTATTTTTTTAATTAAAAAAAGAAACTTTTGGTTTTAGGAGCATAGACATCAATCCATGGTAAAAGGTCTGGCAGAGTACCTGGGACCTGATGCAAGTAGGCCAGTAGATGTGGTGGTGGAAGCAGGTGGATGTTCTCTTCTGGTTTTTTCTCAATGAAATGGGAAATAAATCATCAGCAGAGGGAAGATTAGAGAAGTGGTAGCAAAGACTTGAAGAGAGAAAAGATGTTAAATAATCAACGAATGAACTGACATGGAAAGTAGAGCAGGCTTTCAGGGCTACACCAAGGCATGAGTTTGAAGCGAGGCCAAGCAGCACGGTTCTTCTTTAGCCACGTTCAGCTTTCCAGGTTCAGGCAGGGGAGTGCAGAGCTGAGCGTCGCCAGGGAGGGCTGGCGCTGCAGTGCGTGAAGGCCGATAGTGCGGATTCTGGAGTCCGACTGCTCAGATTGAAATCATGGTTCCGCCACTTTGCGGCTGTGCAGCCTTGGACAACCTGCTCTCACTGTGCTTTGGGTTCCTCATCCGTTTCCCATTTAGAGAGAGACTAGAAGCATTTTGAAGAGAACTTTGATACTCTCCTCCTCGTTGTCTCCCAGCCTACCTGCATCTATGTGGTCCATGGACTCTCACCGGGTGTTGTTGAGTGAGCAGGGGTACAGTGCTTAGAACAGTGGTTGATACATTTCCTGCTAAGAAAGTAAGATGGAGGGAGAAAGTAGCAAGAAAGCTGAGGGAACATACAACGAGGTGATTTAAAGGAGGAGTGAGGAACTGAAATCCTGCTTCCTTGGATTTAAAAAAAAAAAAGTAGGGAAACTCCATTTACTTCAGGGAAACCCTTTCATCCAAAAGAACAGTGTGGAATTTGATTTGAACCCAAATGAGAATGAGGCAACCTTGAACACATGATCTCTCCTACAGTTCAGTGGTGAAAGAAGAAACCTGCCAAGAAAGTGACAAACACTTAATGCAAATCAGAGAAGCTCTGCAACTTTGTTGAAAACAGTCTTTTTTCTGCTATAATTACTTGAGCAGTGTAGAACTGACGATAATCCCTGCTCAAAAGCGGCCTTGGAGCTGTTTTCATACTACCCATTTCAGGAACCTAGAGTGACAGGCAGCTCGCTGCATATCTTAAGTATTCTGTGCTCACTGGCCACAAAATTACTTCCATACTCTTATTTGTTGTAGAAAAGGCAGCTTCAGTAGTCATCTCACAGAGTTCCGCCAGAGTTTATTTTCCCGTTCTCTCAGTGACTAGATCATGTTTGTCATGCGAGCTTTTCTTTCCTAATGTGTCATAAGGCGTCTGTTAGAGAATGAAGAAGAGGATGGTTTTAGGAGGTAGCTACGCATTTGGCAGCCATACCAACAACCAAGTGATGTCCAGTGCTTAAGAGTGTGGCCTCTGAGGACAGACGGCCCAGGGTCAGCTCTCACCTCTCTTCACTCCTGTTAGCTGCACAACCTTGGAGAGTTCTCTCGGCTTTCTCATTTGTAAAATGGGCATCATAATGGGGTTAAGCATGACGATCCAAAGAGCTAATATGTAAAATGTTCAGATTAGCTTTCAACACAATATGTACTCAGTAAATAATATACGCCACAATCAATTAAATCACATGTGAATGGATGGTAGTTTTTTCCCCTAAGTCCCATGCCTTTGGATTCAGCATGACCAAAACACATTTGTATACCACTCTCCTATTTTTTTTCTTTCCTTCCACACATAACCCCAGGCTTGTCCCTACAAAAACTGTCTGCTGTCTTAAGGATAGTTCAGTACATAAGGGGAAGAAAAGGCAAAGCAGAGATTTTCAGGGAGGATCATGAGTTCATATATTCTATTACATACTCATTGAATTATTGTTGAATTAGAGCTGGGTTTGTATGTATAAAGTGCTTAGAACAATCTCTAGCTGAAGCGTCTGCTAGGAGAGAAAGAGGGAGGAAGAGAGTAGCAGGGAATCAGAGGGAGAGCTAGCTCCAGGTACCCAAACCATCGCCCAGCCCTGTCTGTTTTCTCCCACCTGGGGACGCATCCCCGTATACCCCGCCTGCTCCATCTGCGCGGCCGGACCCCTGTGAATGCTTGTCGTTCTGCCTGAAGTACTCTCACCACAGCGAACCTACCCACTCTTTCACTTTGTAACCCTCTTCTCCCTTCACATCTCGGCCCAGGGGTTGGTTCTTCCTGCAAGAAGCTTTTCTGACTCCTCAGTCAGGCCTTTCATCCTTTGTTACGGGGAGACTTTGTAGCGCTTGTCTTCAGCTGTAATCATGCTTATGATTATTTGGTTAGTCTGTCTACTTGTGGTTAGCCTAATGCATGGTAAATGACCTGTAAATATTTATTAAACAGTGAATAAATATCGCTCCCATTCTCACACTTTGAAAGTTTTCTCCTTTTTCCGAAGTTGTTCACTGTTTGTTAATGGTGGGACGGCAACTTAAAGAAGTAGCCGGAGGAGAAAAGGGGCTGGGGCGTGTGTCACCTGGTGGCTACACGATTAGGGCAAAAGCAAAAAAGGTGTAAAGGTCATTTAAAATAGCACAGAACGCAGGAATTGGCAGTGTTCTTCCAGAGTATCTTGTCCAATATTTCTGGTATTCACAACACAGGAAAATTCACCAGTTAGTGTTTTAGCTAAAGATTTTAGCAAGCTACCTTGCAGATACTGCTTCATATACAAATAAAAAATGTGTTCCCAGCTATAAGATCTCAAATGTGACTCATTAACATCTGCTTTCTTTAAATATTTTTTTCTCAGAGACTGAAAACCACCTACAAGGATAGAACAAATTCTCACAACTTAGCACAGGGCAAAGGCAAGGATTTTATTCCGTTGTCTTTTTAATCCCCTCATGTTCCGTTTCAGACGACTTCATCACAGGACTCTGGTGAGGAATGTTTGGAAGGATCTATTGAATCACGACTATAGAACTGTTCATTTAAGTTTGCTTTAATAAAGAAATAATCAAGGCAGCATCCAATTTGAGCGGAAAGCTCACCTTTTGATATTGGCTTGATAAGCAGCCCAAGTATTAGAGGACTGAAAGAACTCCAGGGTAAGGGGAGAAAAAAATAATCTGTTTTGAGAGTATTCCTTTTTTGTCTTCTCCCTTCTTACCCCCTGACAAAATTTTCCCTGAAGCTGCTTCCTTGCTCCCCAAAGCCCTCAATAAAAGTTCTTTAAGAACAGGGCTCATGTGCTGTGTCTCAGACATTCTTTTCTTTGCCTGCACATGTCATTTTCCCCAATAAAAATGAATGGCAAAAACATTTAATTAGAGAACATTTAATCATTGTTGTTGTGTTAATACACTGATATCCTGTCTCAGTAAGATAATAACACCCTTCACCCAGTTAAAATCCACATTTCCAGAAAGTCCCTTAGGAGTGACTCATGGAAATTCCAGTCATGGCATCAGACTTATGGATTGAAATATATTTGAGCAGTTGAGCCTTTGTTCCTTAACCTTTATGAAACTCTGTGGCAGGCTTCCTGTAGTTGACTGTGGGTAGTGTTGACCCTTGAGATCAAACAAATAGTTACTATAATTAAAGCAGCCTAAGAACCAAGTGCAAAAAGTTTTGTGCAGATGAACCTTTGTTTCCTACAATAGTCATCTCCAATAATGCTGAAAGGCAAAGGATAGAGGTTGATAGTGATGAAAGAATTAGTTTCTAGACTACCTGCAGAATTTCTACAAATTAAGGAAACATGAACAAATCCAACAGAAAGCAAACAAGATTTATGAATAGGAGATTCATATAAAATTAATGTAAATGATCCACAAACACTTGAAAATGCATACCGAAAGAGCAATGAGATACATTTTCATCTTCCAGATTAGCAAATATTTAAAAGTTTGATTTTATCAAAAATTGGATAGGAAGTAGGAAATCTTTTTTTTTTCTAATGCTACTAATGCTAATGAAAGTGTGAAGTGGTGATGCCCTCTGTAAGAGTTTCAGTATTTACAATGTGCCTTCTGTGGAAACAATTCCGTATCCCCCTATTTATCCTAGAAAATACTTTACATATGCATAATGAGGCTTCCACAAGAGTGCTCATTACAACATCATTTGTATAGCAAAATATGAAATGTCTTATTCCTCAAACTGAAATCAATAGGTGCTAGCCCCCTCATATTCTAGCAAGTCGCACTAAGGACCCCTCAAACTCAGGACACCGGAAACTGCAGCCATGAAACTGGGGCCGTCCATGATGGGAAACAGCCTAAGAGGACAAGCCAACAGGCAAAGAGAGGGTCTGGTCTTTCAGGATATTATTAAGCCAATGCGATTAAACTTTAGGGCAGTCCTACCTGGGGATTCCTTGTTTCCAGGTAGTCAATGTCTATTATTGAAAGCATTGTTAGTTAGGCTTTCTAACAGTCCTTAGCCAATCATCCACTCACTTCAAAATCCTGTCAACATATTCTTGACTTGAATCCTCCATCCAACCTTCCTCTGCACCTTAACCCTGTCATCCTCCCAAGGTTGGACAGTGACGATTCATGAGAATACTGAGAGTTAACATCAAATATTAATAAAAACTATACTTTGAGCCCTTACTAGGTATCAGATGTGAGTCATTTTACATGTATCACATTTAGTCCTTGTAACAGCTCTAAAAGGTAAGAACTAGAATGATCTTGATTTTACAGATGAGGAACATGTGGAAAGGTTTTGTAAGTTGCCCAGGTAGGGTCACCTAATTAGAGAGAGAGCCGGGCTTGGAACCAGGCCGCCCTGGCCATCCCAGTGGAGCACACTCATACGCAACGTTTCATATTCCTCGGTGCTTCTTGGGTTTCCTGAAGCGGAGGTCCGCTCCACTACGCTGCCCCCGGCAAGGCCTCCCTAGACTCTGTTTCACTTGACGTTCCATTTGCAAGATCTTGACCCCTGAAAATCCACATTTTAGCTTCAAGTTCTTCCATTTCTTCTTGATCAGTTAACTTTTTTAAAAAAAGATTTTATTTATTTTTAGAGAGAAGGGAAGGGAGGGAGAAAGAGAGGAAGAGAACATCACTGTGTGGCTGCCCCCCTACTGGGGACCTGGCCAACAACTCAGGCACATGCCCTGACTGGGAATCTAACTGACGACCCTTCAGTTTGCAGACCGGCACTCAATCCACTAAGCCACACTAGCCAGGAGTTAACTTGTTTTTAATCTTCATGGTATCCATTTGTGTCTTGAATTCTCTTTCCTTTAATGTGTCTGCTCTTTTCTGGGTTCACCTGTTGTGTCAGTGATACGCCATTTGCGACCGTATCGCATCCCTTGCCCTTGTTGTCTTCTCTCCCTCCAGCCTCAGCTTTATCAAGCTGAATATAAAGTAGGCTTTCTCTGCTCCTACTCCCTGGACATTGAACATTTCTGCAAAAAGTCACTAGAGTAGGTCTATTTTCAATGTATTTCAGCTAAGCTCTCATTACTGCTCAGAAATTGTTGTATTCAGCAACAGCCAACTTTCTTTTTAAAACATTTTTTTCAGTTACAGTTGACATAAAATATATTAGTTTCTGAAGAACAACATAGTGATTGCACATTTAAATAACTCGCAAACTAATTACCCCAATAAGTCTGTTATCCATCTGATGCCATACATAATTACTACAATATTATTGGCTATATTTCCTCTACTGCATTTTACATCCCCATGTACAGTCACCTTTCAACAACAGCTCTTCCATATAGTTCCCCTTGTCCTTCAGTTCCCACTCGCTTCCCAGCAATCTCTGAGGATGTAGTGGTCACTTGCTCGTGTACCTGTGTGATTTGAGATATCTGATGGAGACCTCATGCAATTACATTTGCTCTATCTCAATATCTCTTGGTCATCTTAATCTGCCCACTCCTTTGCTTTACTCTTGCCTCCAAGAAAGATGTGTGTCTCTGCCTTAATAAAGCTCAGCCTCCACTTCTGTTCCCGTCCTTCCCTGTTTTCTCAACATTCTTATTCCACCAAGGACCTCTCTTGGTGGTGTTTTCATTTTTCCCCTGTTTTTAGGTCCTACAAAGATTCTCCTTACAAAGATCTTTCTCTTGACCCTAGTACTGTTTTTCTTTTCTTTTTTTTCTTTCACTCTTCTTTGGAACTATCTTTCAAAATTAGGCTACCATCATAACTTCCATTTTTCCAACGCCCACTCCTTACTTCCTCAGAATCTAGATTTCACCCTTGACTCACTCTTGATTCACTGAAAACAGTTCTCTGAAGGTCACCAATGACCCCATAACTAGCAAAGCCTATAACTTTTCTCAAGCCTTTATGTACCATTAGGCAATGTTGCCATCCCCCTCCTTTCTGTGATACCTTCTTTCCTTGCTCTGGGA
This sequence comes from Mormoops blainvillei, assembly GCA_004026545.1. Taxonomy (NCBI): domain Eukaryota; kingdom Metazoa; phylum Chordata; class Mammalia; order Chiroptera; family Mormoopidae; genus Mormoops; species Mormoops blainvillei. The sequence goes on along the minus strand of PVJD01002154.1, from coordinate 62,833 downwards.
CTAGTGCCATTTTATTTCTGGACCACTAAGCTTCCCTTGTGTATTCTTTCCTGGCCTCTCCTTCCTCCCCCCTGCTCTGAGCAAACACCTAGCAAGGTTCCTCAGCCCTCCTCTCTCCCCATGCTCCCTCAGGGCTCTCAAGTATTATCTCTGTGCATGTGATTCCAAAATCCATACCCTAAGCCCAACACCTCTAAATTACAAACATACAGAACAAACTGACCTCTAGATATCTTCAGTTTATATTTTAAAACATCTGTCTATCCACCTATCTACTGGATTTTCTCACTGAAATAGGTATGGAGAAGATTCTTTAGAAAACCCAGAATTTTCCCAACACCATTTATTGAATAAACTATCTTTAGCACATTGTATATGCTTGCTTCCTCCGTCAAATATTAATTGACTGTGTAAGTGTGGGTTTATATCTGGGTTCCCTATTCTGTCCCATTGATCTACATGTCTGTTTTTATGCTGTTTTGATTACTATGACCTTATAGTACAGTTTGATTTTAGGTAGCGTGATTCCTCCAACTTTGTTCTTTTTTCTCAGAATCACTGAGATCAGAACCACTGTTGCTATGTGGGGCCTTTTGTGGTTTCATACAAATTTTTGAAATGTTTGTTCTGTAAAATACATCATTGGAATCTTGATAGGAATTGCGTTGCATCTATAGATTGCTTTGCGTAGTATGGACATGGTTATGATGTTAATTCTTCCTGTCCATGAACACAGTATGTGATTCCACTTATTTGTATCTTCTTCTGTTTCTTTCTTCAGTGTCTTATAATTTTCCAAGTACAAGTCTTTTACATCCTTAGTTAGGTTTATTCCTAGGTATTATATTATTTTTGTAGCAATTGTGAATGGGATTATTTTCTTAATTTCCCTTTCTGTTAGTTCATTATTGGCATATAAAACAGTATCATGTCATAAATAATAACCATTTTAATACTATCTCCTTCATTAGCTTTTTCTTGATGCCTCCAGATGGAAGTGATTTTTTTCCTTTCTTTGAATTTCCCATAAAATTTGCTTTTCTTATTTTAATTACTTACCTTATGTTATAGTTATTTTTTTGAAAAGTTGTCATTTCTTTTACTAGATTTCAAGCTCCCCAAGAGGAGAAGTTGTCTTAGTCATCAGCGTATCACCTGCAGTAACCCTCCAGAACCTTACACATAAAAGTAGTGAGAATTCGGAGACTCACTAAATAATATTATTGTCCCTCTGAGTCAAAATCAACTGAGAAAATGACATCAAAGTCATATTGGTGGAGAAATATTGCTTTATTACTGATGAAAACTATATTGGAAAATATGGCCAGATGACTCGATATTATATACCTCTGAGATAGGAGGCTGATCATCTACCCTGGCATGGAAGAGCTAGACAAGCTCAAGTCATCCCCCTCAGGGCCAGACCTGACTACTTGGTGGAGAACCAGACCACAGTGTACCTGGTTGGCACAATGATAGATCCACTGACCACGAAGCCCAAGTCCTGCTCTCAAACCCTCCAGAGAGACGTGAGTGACCGGGCAGAGGCCTGAGGTCATAGTTCACCTGAAGTCCCTCCACGTAGAAACATGAGGATTAGCCTTGATGAAGATGATAAAATCTAAAAGGACACTTTGTCTTCAGTTATCAGCCACCCAGAATCATGGACAAGGAAAATAGAAGAAACCTGATTTAATGTAGAAGGATGTAGAGATATACATAAATGTAATAATAATGATAACAGTGGTGGCAATATATACTAAACTTTATAATAAGTTATGGCATTGTTCCAAGCTTTTTCATTGTATATAACTTAGTTCTTGTCTCCATGAAGCAATATTGAATACTTTACCCACTCTATTGTCCTCTCTATGTTGTCCACTTTATAGACGAAGAAACAAGAATACAGAGAGATCTGCAAATCCATCTAAGTTCACACTAGTAAGGGGTAGAACTGGAATTCAAATAGTCTCCCTTTAAATCTAACTCTTTATAAGGTGAGACATATTGATGACCCTTTTCATATTGCTGTGCTCCCCAAGCCTGCCCAGCTCACACTCCACTTCCCTGCCTCAGCAATTTAATAACTCAGGGTTTCTTTTTGTCACAAAAAAGGTTATTATTGGTTTTATAGCCTACAGATGAAGAATGTCTGTTACTGTGTAATCAAACCATTCTATGGTCGCATCACTAATGAAACTCCGGATTGCTTTCCAGAATCTAGGTGGCCTTCTACAAGTAGCAAGGAGCGTCCTCCAGTTGTTCAATTCTTCATTGACTTGTTTTTCCATCTTTCAATGTTTATTTAAATGGCAAAATGTCTTGCCTAGAGATGCCTTCTCTCCTGCCTCACTCTCATGTCCCAATCCATGAATGTGTTGAGGTTTTTTCCCTTTAAAAAGTTCAGTGCAGGACTTAGACATTTTGCTTAGCTAAGAAAACATAATAGAGGCTGTGTAGCATGAAAGCATTAGCCCAGGGATGAAAAAATTCCTTGCCAATTATGCCACAGCTGGTGTGTCTCAGTGGATTGAGTACCAGCCTACAAACTTAAGGGTCACTGGTTCGATTCCCAGTCAGGGTGTATGCCTGGGTTGCAGACCAGACCTTCAGTAGGGGGTGTGCAAGAGGCAATCACACATTGATGTTTCTCTCCGTCTCTTTCTCCTTCCCTTACCTTCTCTCTAAACGTAAATAAATAAAATCTTTTTTCCTTGCCGGTTAAATGCAGGCCTAGCAGGCCTAAATGATTGTCTCTTGGGACATGCTGAGTTACCACGAATGAAGAGCAATGTGTTACGGAAAGAGTAGGTGTACACAGCACTCAGTTACTGAGGACAGTTACCTCGTTTGCTGCTACCAGTACAAAACTCCAGAAAAACACCTCCGCACATGCCTCACACCAGATAACAAACTCTGCCCAGCATTACTGCAAGCCAAGATGGGATTGCCTCCACTGTAGAAATCCCAGAATACCCTGGGGTGCTTGAGCAGGGAAGGTTAGGGAGCGGAAGCAGGATAAGGGGAAGACAGCAAGACACAGGGACTGATTTTTACAGTGCCGCAGTCATTCAGCTGCAGTTGGCTGCTTTAATGAAAACAAGATTTAAATTATCTTTAGAACATGGAGGAAATCTGGTTAGGGTCTGATATGCCTTAACACACTTGAACAGCCCCTCCTCAGCCACAACCAAGGTCTTGGATACATTGTAGGAAGAGTCAGCAATTTCACTTAGATGCTCAAGGAGCGTCTCTGTATCTGCCCTGAGCCTCCTCCTCCTCATCCCACTTGCTATGTTTTGGCAAATCCAGTGCTATTAGTGCTCAATAATATCTACTGAGCAAGGGCCTTCGAATACCAAAATAAACATAGCCCACACTCACCTGAAACCTGTAGCCCAGACTACAGGAGAATACGCGGTCCTATGTGAAGCATGTAGGTTGTCCTAACCTCACAGTATAAATGCTGTACCGATATTATTCTTATTACTATTATTGCTCCCTGTTGCCTCTTGCCTGAATTCAGTCTCTCTGCTTCTTCCTCTTAGATTCATAACTTGTTTGGACTTTGATTTTGCTCCTTGGCATTTTCTTCTATCATCCTGAACTCCGTGTTCCCTAGACAGTTGGTCAATTTCCATCATTCCCTGTCTCCCTCTGTCTCTCTCTGTCTTGGTCTCTCTCTCTCTCTCACACACACACACACCCCCTCCCACTCCCAGGATCAGTGCTCAGGCCTAGAGCTTCAGATTTAAATGGGTGCTTCTCACCCTTTAAATTGATTCATTTACCCCTTAGTTACAATTGAAAGGGAAAGAAATTAACTGTCCTGCTCTGGAAAAATTGTCTGCTTTCAAAAGGACACTAGCTTGGGCCCATCTGCTAAAAGCAGACTAGTAAATGATCAAAATGAACTAGTTGAAATTTTGTTTCTGTTTAAAACACTGGGTTGAATGAGCAATTGTTCTGTTGCGGGATGGCACACATCTTTCCAGTCAGGAGGATGTTCAAAATGTGTTTCTAAAAAATAATGAGTTATGATGATTTAACACTTGCCAGAGGAATTATAATTCCTGTTTTGAAACCAACAGACACTCAGATGCCTCTGACTGTGTCAGACCTGACTGGAAACAGAGCCCTTCAAGTGAATGAATCATTGAACAAAATTAGTTATTAATACTGACTTTATGTAAGGCACTTTTGTAGAGCCCTGTTTTCTAGTATCTTGTGATATGACAAGGAGATAGGACAGATGTATATATATATATATATATATGTTTACATGTATAAAGATAAACAAAAAAAACACCCTGAGTTATATGCCAATGAGTAGGATAACCCAGTCCTGCTAAGACTGTCTAAACTGGATTATAGAACAATTACTGGTACCCTTTTATTCTTAAGGGAATTTCAACCCTATGCCCAAAGAAAGGGTATGTTTCCTACTGCATATACTGTAGTAGCATTTCAATAGTGCTTATAACGAATGGCAAAATAAAATAATGGGAAGTGTAGTAAACATTTTTTTTTTCTGGTTGCCCAACATATACATACCCTACTTCTGGTAAGAGCCCACAATTTATGTTTGAGAATTGACCCCTTCTCACTCTCAGTGCAGTTCCTATGCAGCTGGTTTCACTTTCAGCTCTGGGTGGTGTTATGCGAGCCAGTCTTGGCCAGAGCATCATTTTATATGATGTCTGTTACTGATTCACAAGCAAATCAATCATGCTAATGAAGTACTCAGCCTGTTGCTGGAACCATGAAGGTGGCGGACCCCTTCTTCCCTGCTGGACTCTTACCAGAAAGGTCATAAGGCCGGGGCTGCTGCAGCTCTCTTGTCACCATGAGGAGCCTTAGAATGAAACCTGAGCATGGATCCTGATATGGAGATTAGAAGTATGTTAAAAGATGACAAAAGCCAAGAGTGTCCCACCCCTGGATTTTTTAGTTATGTGAGCCGGTAAATTCCTCTCTTACACTAGTTTGTGTTTAAGGGGTTTTTTGTGTTTTGTTTTTGCCTAACACAACTTGCCAGTGTGGTTTGTTTTATCTTAGGCAAACAGTGGCTAAATCGGGAGCAGGTCCTTAAGGAAATTCCCTTCCTGTCGAATCCACTGAGTCAGTGCTGTTCCTTCTCCAGAAGCCATGACTCACATGGCTGCAGCCAGCCTTGTTGTTCCCTCTCAGGTCAGATTTCCTCCGCCACCCACGTGATCCTGGGAGCACCCCGAGAGCCGGTGTGAGTGGGACTCATCACTTCTCCCCACTTCCCACCACATGGCACAGCCAGTTACTGGCTATGGAACTTTGGGAGACCCTCTCCCAGCCTCCCTGCCGGGGAGACCCTCTTCCCCTCTCACCGCCACCGCTGCTGCAGGCCTTCCTCTCAGCAGTTCTCTCGTGGCCGTCCTTGAGGAAGGGTCCTGTCTACCCATGCAAAATGTGGGCATCATCTCCTAGCATTCTGTTCTGTGAGCAAGTAATAATTGTTAACATAGGTTGCATGCACATTAAGAGACAGTTACTGCTAAGAGCTTTATGTAGATTACCTCACATGATCCTTTCAACAACCCTGGGCTGTGGTTTTAATATTATTCCTACTTTACAGGTCAGGAAACTGAGGCATAAGTCAGTGGAATAAATTTCACAAGGTCACATGGCCAATAAGTAGCTCTATCACAAGGTGGGAAGGAATGTTACATCCTCCTCTGAGTCTTGGCAATGATTTTTAAGACTGATAATTTATATTTGCCACAGGACTGGGGAGGGAAGGGGAAAGGGACCCCAGGATCAGGTAGAGCCCAGATGATTCAGTTCAGTAGAGATAAAGAAGAATATGTGTAAGATCTACCTAGGGTTAAAAAGAACAGAATGATATGTGTAATTACAAGACAAGTGATGTCTTCCAATTTGCAGTTGCTCATAGCAAATACTACTCTGGAAAGATGTGATGCCTCACACACTCGTGTATCTTTTATATTGCACAGACCCCATCCCGCAAACCTTGTCTTGTTACGTATTCTATCAGCATTCTTTCCCTATCAGTGTGTCCTCTACATTTTCATTTCATTAACTAAGCAAATATTTATTGCTTATTTATTAGGTACCAGGCACTAGGCCAGGCATAGGGGTACAATTTTTACAAAAATGTCAGTGTGCCACCCTTAATGGAGTTTGCACTGTCAATCTCCATATTATGCAAATAAGTGTTAGCTTGCGATTGATGTTTCAAAAGAGAAACAGATGGTCCTATCTGTGAGAGCCTACGATGGGTGAAGTGGCTCAGGGAGGGAGGTTCAGCAGAAGAGAAAGAAACAAAAAAGATACATATTTGTAAAACATTTGTTCAGGCCCTCAGACACCACATTTCCTTCCTTTGAGACACCCCTCTTCATTATTTTCTTCCTTATGTTCAACTTCTCTACACTGAATGCCCATACTCTCCCCCAAACTGCCCCCCACTCACACTGCCTAAGCCAGCCCTTCCTTACCCTTTCCCAAGCTCTAAGTCATTCTCCAACCCCTAGGTCCCATTCCGAGTGTGTATGTCTTTACGTCTGTCTCATTCCCCGGACCTTGTTCTGTTTTAAAATTACATAGTTGTGATCACACTGTATAGATGTGGCAAAGAGTGCCTAGCCAATATCCACTGGTCCCCTCTCCTTGGTATTAGAATCTTGATATCTTTTGATTTATTAATGGACCTAGCTAAAAAATAGTATACTTTTCAGCCAAACTGGAAGGTAGTTATGACCATGTGACTAAGTGCTGGCAAATGATATATACAAATGTTGTATGAGAGCGTCCAGAAAACTTCCTGAAAAGGTAACTAGTGTGGGCGGTTTGCCTCTTTTTTTTTTTTTCCCCATATGCCTTTCTCCTGGCCAGTTTATAGACATAGTATGTAAAGGAAAAGAAAAAAAAAAAACAACCCACATTCCTATCATTCTTTCTTCATGTCTCTCTATTGTCAATACTTGACGTACACTCAGAGCCCTCAACAACACTTCTGACATCAGGTGTGTGGGTTTTCCACACACCAGGCAATTCTGCAACACCAGCTGGGTGTCCTAAAATTTAACTCAATTCTGACACTACCTGGAGCTAACTTCTGATCACATAGGTTAAATGTTCAGCCCGACGGGTCTGCCCTACCCCTCCACCCACTTCAAATACCAGTTAAGCAAGTCCAGGTTTTCCCCTGTGCTGTAAATCAGAGGTTCCCACAATCACCTCCTTGGATTCAAATAATTTGCTAGAGTGGCTCACAGAAATCTGGAAAACAGTGCACTTACTAGATTACCCATTTATTTTAAAGGGATATAACGCAGGAAGAGCCAGATGGGAGAGATACATACGGCCAGGCACGTGGGCAGGGCTCAGCACCTAAGCTGGGTGCCCTCTCCAGGAGAGCCACTGTCTCGGCACCTAAGCTGGGTTGGTTTCCCTGGCAGCCAGCCCACATCTTTAGGGGCTTTCCAGAAGTTACCTCATTAACATAAACTCCTATGTGGTTGAAAGGTGTTTTAATGAATAACAAAAGACACCTTTATCCTCCTATCGCTTAGGAAATTCCAAGGGTTTCAGGAGCTCTAGGCCGGACACCAGGATGAAGATCACATGCATGTTTCTTACTATAAATCACAATATCACATGGTGGCTGGGGCTAGAGCAGCAACTGTACCTGGCACATCCCTAAGCACTTTAGTCTTTATCTTATTTAATCTTTACCAAAACCATATGAGGCACACGTCATCGTTATCCCTATTTCACATACGCAGATATCCAAGTTTCGAAAAGTAAAAAAATGATTCTGGTGGCATAGTAAACGAAACTAGTAGAGAGTCCTTCTTAACAATACTTAGAACTGTTAGGCAAAATAAAATAAATTATGTTTTAAATACCTAGCTGAGCTAGTAAAAAAAGAATGGGAAAGCACCAGACAATGAGAGAGAGGTAAAACTTGGTGGGCTACAATGAGCTGATGCTACATCTACCCCCCGGGTGCTTCTAAGTTTGAAATAGGCCTTAAGACTAGAGAGATTTGGACCTTAACATTCAATAGAGACAAGAGACAAAGTAAAGATTTGAAACTGAGACCTCTGTGTGAACTCAGAACCACAAAGTTCCCCACCCTCCATTACAGAACTAGAAAAAGTCTGCCCATTAGCCCCCGGAAGAGCTGCAGGAAATTTGTCTCAGCCAGGACAATTTGATTCTGGACCAGTGATGGTCATGACGTCTGGGAGGATCTAAGGAAAGAGCCGTACAAGGAGCACTTCCATAAATAAAGCTGCAGCAAAAGCGATCTCTGATGAATTCCAAGATACGTGAGAAAATAACTTATCATGAGCGAGGGTCAACAGATTCTGTAGCTGGGAAGATTGGCACCTCCATGAACTTGAGAAAATACAATAAGTGCAATAGGCTACAAAGTAAGTATTTTGAAAATAAGTAAGCACATGAAGGGAGGAAGAGAAACAAAGAAAAAAAAACAAAACCCAAGGATAAAAGAATAGGTAGATTTGAAAATGAACCCGATAGAAAAACTGGAAAAGAAAAATATAGTCATGGAGTGGTTAACTTGCTTGAGGTCACTCAGCTGAAAAACTACAGAACTGGAGCTTAAAACTCAGCTTTCTCTGTCCCACGCCGTGTTCTAAACAGCAAGTCGCACTGGCTCCCTACACATCAATGTCTAAGCTAATGAGTTCCGCAGGAAAGCCTCACTCATTTGTTTTGGCAAAAATCTCTTTAGAGTGGGCAAATCACTAAAAATCACAGGCAGGGGACTGAGGTAAAACCAAAGCAAACCCTTGGTTTTCTGTAGAAAATTAACAAGTTACAATTAAAAACCTTTTTGAAATTGGCAAGGTCAATGGGTAGATTTTTATAAATCACCAAGTGAACAGACCCATTAGCAGCTTTAACTTGAATGACACAACTCGTCTCTTTTCCCTAATGCTCCTGAACATTTTGCCATTTGTCATGTGTGGTTATTTGGATGAGTGCGATAGGAGTCTGGGAGAGATTACTGGGTGCAGAGGGGTCATCGAGCCACAGAGGTGATACGTCTCCAGCTAGTTCTTGTCTTCTCCTCCCTAACTGTTCCACCGGTCCTGACAAACAGGCAATTTAGAGATCAATACTCCAAACAATGGTGGCACTGAGAGTTTGCTCGGGTTTATTGCTCTAGAGGACTGGCAATGACCAAAGGATGGAAACCCTGTTAATCTGTGCCACGTCCAGGTCATGGAGCCGGATTTTTTATCTCAGACTTTTTATGTGAGATTTGTTGTATTGGACATTGAACAAATACATCATTGTTTTCAAACAATATGGTCTCCAGTGCAAGGACCTATAAAGGTTATTGTTAATGAAAAACTCATTTTGCCCTTCTCCTAGATTAGCATTACTTTGTAGGTATTTCTCTCTTCATTCCCAGGAAGTCAGATGCAATTAAATCTTTCATACTGTTCTTCCCACCATTTTCATGCCACCCCACACCTAAAGTGTTCAAAATGTTAGCAAACACAAAGGAAAATAGAATCTAAGCTAATGAATTCCAAAGAGACACCCCACTCTTTACTTGGCAAATATTACTAAAATTGTGAATCATGTGGTTGTTGCTAGGCGGTAAACGGTAATGAAATGAACAGGATACATGTCCCTCTTTCCACCTAATGCCTGATTACAAGGTACCTTGTGTCTCCTCTCCTCCAGCTACACTAGAGCTCTCAAAAAGGTGTTTATTAAAATCTGAATTATGCAAGTTAGAGTTTGAATGATTTTATACAGCCAACAAAGACTGACCTTGTTTTTTCTGATTTTATGTTTTCAGTGTATAATTTGATCGTAGTTTTTGTCAGGCAAGCAGAAGCCGGAAGATTTAAGGGCACTAACCGAAATCAGGCCATCTGTTCACTCTGGGATGTGCTCGGCCACAGTGCCGAGCCGACCTTGCAGATGAGCAGCCCTGGAAAAGTGTCTCCCTGGAGTCAGTCATTCACCGAGGGAAGGTACTTTGGTCATCCTTTCAGGCCATAATTACATTCTCTTCCAGTGACCAGTGGTCATTAATTGTGCTTTGTGCCCAGGGTAAAAATAAATAAACACGGGAAAATGTAGTGTCTGGTAAATGCCACCGGGCATTCTAGGAATTGAGGCTAGCTTCTTTGAATGGTATAAAGGGAGTGAAAGTCTCCCTTTCTCCCACAATAACATCAGGTAGTAAAAAGCAGATTACCTGTGAACCGCCCCTGGTGAGCCTTTAAGTCTGGTCACTTTTTATAACAGAAACAGAAACTTTACAAAACAAAGCATTAACATTGCTTATATTCTCTCAAAAAACATATTACCTGTACAGACCTACCCAGAATTACACTTCACAAACGCACTTTGGGAGGAAGACAAATTAATTAATGTGCAAATCATTGAGGATGCATTGAGTGTAACATCACAGATTCAAGGCTAGAGGAAACAATGTAATCCTTTATTTCCTGACAGAGAAGCTACATTCAAGGGAGCTATTAGGGCTGGTGTCAGGCTAGTTAGTAGCAGGGTTTGGATCCAACCTGCAGCCTCTAAAAGTGAGTCAAGAGCCCGTTGGATGGTGCAGGACAGCCTCAGAGCAGGGGAAGAGGAATAATTAATTTCCCCCACAGTCTAGAGCCTACAGATCTAGGGCCCAGAGGAATTCAAAAGTAGTTAACATAATTTTCTTTGTAATCAGACTTTCCATTTCTTCCTTAAATCAAACATTTTCATGCAGCCAGTTAAAATAAGACTGTAGTCTTTTTTTCCTGTTACTTGGTTGAAAGTATTCTTGACTTTCACAACTGAAGTTGTAAATCGCGTGATTTTTGATATATCTGCATATCAACGCTGCTATGTACTTTTAAAACTGTATTTACATTTTATTTTAAGAAGATATATAGTCCTGCCATAAGTGGAAAACAAAATAGGCTCATTTGCCATAAACAGAAGGTAACCTTAGAAGCGAACACAAAACAATGTCACTAAATTCTCAGTAGATATCGTTGCCTACTAAAGATTCCCAGTCCAAGGTCTGTCCTTCTTTGTTAAAAAAAAAAATTAGCAAATGTGAATGAGGATGCTAACACAATTTAACAACAATCTGAACTTGACTTTTCTTATACTCAGAAGGAGTGAGAGCCAATCAAAAAAGTGAATAAAATTCTAACTGTGATTCATTTATGTAATATCTCAAATAACCTCTTTGACCACTCATGCAGTTTGTGGAAAACTACTACAGTTAATGCATTTACTGTCGTTAATATATAAAATTAAGGCCTCCAGGATCCTGCTATTCCCTGTAAGAACTGGGAAATATAGTGGAGCACAGGGAGGCCCTGCACACATTCAAATGCATGGTAGCTACACTATCCTCAGGGTTTCGCCTCTAACTTGATTTGTTGGGATTCACATCATGGCCTTACTACCCATTTATCTTTGTGACCACGGGCAAGTCACTGTTTTCTAAGCTTCAGCTTCTTCATATTTAAAATGCAAATAGCAGTAGTACTTGTTGGAGTGATTACAAAGATTTAATGGGCTAATGCATGTAAAAACACATACTGAGCACTTAATAGTCTTAGCTTAGCTACAGCTTTGTTATCATGTTGGACACTGTACTGCTATACTGTGGGCTAAACTGAAGACAATGGGTATAAGCCCCTCGTGGCAGTAACGGTAAACTACCGTTATTTAGAACAAGACATTAATTTTTTTTATTGATTGATTTTGGAGAGAAAAACGCCAATTTGTTGTTCTTATTTATGCATTCACTGGTTTTTTTCTTTTATGTGCCCTGACTGGAAATCAAACGCACAACCTTGGCACATGGGGACAACACTCTAACCAAGTGAGTTACCAAGCCAGGGCTAGAATGAAACATTTTTAGGTGGCTACTTTGTATGCAGGACAGATCAGGTTAACCTCCTTCCCATCATGGGAGACTCCTGTTGCCTAAGAGCCACTTTCCACTTTATCCTCTCTTGGGCAACAGTTCTCTGAAAGGGCACACTCAAAACCCACAGTTCAATGTCTGCACAATAATTTGCCACCTACCCTCGAACAGTCTTGTTTCACCTCTTCTGAACCAACATTTTCTGTTGACAGCCTTTCAACTTGCTGATAGAACCACCCAGGGTCAGGGAACATGGGTGGGCTTCTTAAGGTTGTTTCCCAGGGCATTGTAACTACTGCTGCAGTTGGTGAGGGAGGCCGACCAAATGAAAGGTTTGGCCACAGATTCTAGAATGTTTGGGTACAAGGTGGAGGACTGAGCAGAAAAGTGATGACATGTGTAGGCTAGACATGAATGAGAGAAGAGAAAACAATGCATGACGAATGAAGTGGACCGAAAAAAAGCAAATGAAAAGGAAAGAAAAGTGCTGTGGGGTAACACTCCAGTGTGAAATACAAGAAACCCCAGAAAACTAAACAATTCTGCAGAAAAAGATATAATTTAAGGAAGATGACATAAAAATGGTTGACACTAAAAATATAAAATTAGAAGAAAAAAGAGTGAGGTGTTTGGTTAAGAAACAAGGCTTTTGTAGGTTTCCCACAGCTAATTTTATGTCACAATTTGTTCATTTTGTGTAAATGTGTGTAATATACATGCCCCATTCTTACCAGTTTCTTTGAAGGTGCACTTTTATTTTCGTTGACATGTCCTTATGGGAAAAACAAGAACTTAAAGATTTAATTTTCTTCCTTAAGTTACATTCCTTGACTCTAGCCAAGCCTCACAAAGAGTCACAGACGATAAATTCTAGTCATTTCCAAGCTGGACCAACTCTGAGGCGATGGCTGTTTGGTTTCCATTAGAAACATTAAGAGAAATAAATTATTTTAAACTCATGGGGGGAAAAAATGTGTGTTACAGATATAAAATTTCCAAATTTGGAAAATACTTAGTGATCTAACAGTTAAAATAGTAAAATCTATTGCTTTTTTCAGTTGCTTAGGAAGCATAACTGAAAGTGAACACGTTGAAAAGACTGCGGTGGCACCACTTCACAGTGCAGGCTCCCAAGATTACAGCTCACGTGTCATAACTGCCATGCCAATTTTGTTTTTTGAAAGGCTTTGCCTCTCAGCCAGGTGATGATAAACACTAAGCCGTGCCAAATTGGATTCATCAAACAGAACGGTTCTCATTTTGGCTGCACACTGGAAGCACCTGAGGAGCTTTAAAGAGTTCTTACACAGTTTGAGAAACATGGAAAACCTTGTAACTGAGAAGTGTGGCTTATGGACCATAGCAATGCTGTCACCTGGGAGCTTGTTAGAAATGCAGCATGTCAGGCCCCACCGCAGGCTGCTGAGTTAGAAGCTGAGTTGTGCCAAAATCCCCATGTGGCTTATGTGCACTTTAAAGTCTTGGAAGCACTGCTCTAAAGAATCCTTGTCATTGATAATTTTTTTTTCTTTCTCTGATGTTAAACAGTAATTACATGATTATTAAGAGATGAAAGAAAAATAGATTAACTTTTGCTCTTTAAAACAGACTTTCATCCCTGACATCCTGCAGAGTAAAAAAGGTGCATGATATGAAGTGAGACTCATACATGTAGGGTTGTCAGATAATGTAGGATGCCTAGGTAAGTGTAAATTTTAGTGATTTTTTTAGGTAAGTGATTTTTTTTTTTTTTTTAGTAAAAGTGTGTCACAAATAGTATGTGAAACTTACACATAGAAAAAAAAAAAGTAGCCATTGTTTATCTGAAATCCCAATTTAGCCAGGCATCCTATGTTTTTATTTGCTAAACCTGGTAGCCTTGCGTGTATTCCTACGAGTGTCTCTTTGCTCTCTAGGCTTTCCCAGTAAAAAAGGGGAAATGATACCATAAATGGCTCAGTCGCTGCCCCCTGAGCTGTCTAGACTGATTGACTGTAATGTTTTTTCTCATCCTGCCCAGACAGCCAGGACTCTGTGACTCCCCTGGAATGGCTGGTGACTCACCCAGTGAGAGAGTAATGGGAAATTTACTTGCTGACTCAGGAAGACATAAACCTTGGCAAACTTTTCCTTCGCTCTAAACCAAAAGAAAAAAATTTCCAAAGCAAATGTTAAATAGAGTACAATATATTTAAAACAGTAACTTGAGGCAGCAGGCAAATGCAGGGACTTGTATTCACATGTTTTCTATTAGTTGATTAAAAGGACATTTTCATGGTTTGTGCCACTACTGCATTCAGAAGCTGGTATTTTTCTTAAGAATTACTACCATTTAGGCTGCTTCAGAGGCCACTTTCCAAGAATACATTTTAGATCCCTTTTCTCAATATTGTGTGTAGCTTGCAAAAGTGGGAAATTCATGAGCAGAGATGTGGGTGTGGATTAGATGGCCAGCACTGGTTGCCACTGACTAACAACAGGCGTTATAACTCCGGGCAAACCTGATATTTCAGTCCTGCCTCCTGGAATGGCTGTTTCATTTTATAATCTGTACCTCACGCCTCAGATTGGCTTCAGTCCCTCTTTATTCTGTCCCACCGTTATACCATTTTGAAATAAGACCTCTCGCCGTTATCAAGTCACCAAATGATCAGCTATGGTAGAAGAAACTACATTTACATTAGCTAATTCTGATGTTTTTTAATTTAGAAAACGTTTGAGCAGAAAAATCTGAATTAAATAGTTGTGAAACTATGCAATCTTGTCATATTATTTTTCTTAAATAATTTCATAGTTGCTTTCAAGCAGGTTAAAACAGAAGTGTAAATACACACTGTTTTTGTGTCTGAATCTTTTCTGCTGATGTTCAACACATATTTAAAGACTCATGATATTGACAAGCCTGGTTTCAGGAACTGAAAGCAAACCATCTTGTTTTTAGCAAATATAGGAAGAAACTTCCATTTAAAAGCAAAGCCCACAAATACTATATTCCAGAAGTTTCATAACCACTTCAGTTCAGACACGAGGATGAAGGCTTAAAGCATTTAGTACCTAACATACACTTAGCAATATACTGACATGTGGGGGAATAGAGCCACAGATGCTTTACAGCTTTCCATCAAGAAATGGAATCTACTTTCCCATACTTTGAACCTGGTCTGACCTTGTGACTTCCTTGGACCAATAGGAGTGATGGACATGATGTTGTGCAAATAAAGCCTGGGCAAATAAAGCTTGCCACTTTGACCTTTGCTTTCTTGGAACACTGCCTTGAGGATGCCATGTAAGGAAGTTGCTCCTGGTTTCCGGGGCAAGTAGAGGATGAGAAACCATGAAAAGAACTGAGACGCCCCACTGACAGCCAGCACCAGCTGACAAATAGTGTGTGAACGAGGCCATTTTGGACCTTCTAGTCTAACCACACCTCCACCAAAACGAGTGAGCCAGGAGAAGCTACTAGCCAACCCTCAGAGAATCATGAGAAATAATAAATCACTGCTTTTGGTCCTTATGTTTGGGGGACAAGGAAAGGAAAGGATTGTTACTTAACAACAGGTAACTAATGGTCCCTGAAGGAAATTGTTAAGAAGGCAGATCCCAGGTGTCCACCCCAGAGATTCTGGTTCGGTAGGTCTGGCTTGGGATCCTGGTATCACGCCTTTCCCACAAGGGCCCTAGATGGAGGCGGCCTTCACACCACCCTTTGAGAAACACACCCTAGCAAGATTTCCTTCAGTGCTGAGCAGGCCCAAGGCCAGTGGCCTCAAATGAGCAGATCACACCTGCCTGCGGTGCGCCCGGAGTCTTGCTGGAAACTTACGCAGTGTCCAGGTACAAACAGAAGCTTTTAAAAAATGTCTGTGTGAAAAGCTAGAGAGAGGAAATAAGTATAATTTTTACTCTTTTAAACTTATAAAATAAAATAGAAATTGAAAAGGTATTTTTATCCCTTTCCATTTGCCTAAAATGGATTAATTGTAGGAGTAGTAATAGCATAGGCCTCCTGGAGAAGCAAGATTTGATGGGAGATCTTGAATGACACTGATGTGGGCGGAAGTCTTGAAGTAAGAGATTCGATGTACAAGTGCAGCAGAGTTGACGCAGGTGTAGGAAGAGTGCAGGTTTTTTGAGCATTGTGAGAGGAGGAGGCAGGAGAACAGGGAGGCAGAAGCTCAAGGAGCTTTCTTGAATGGTGAACAACATGAAATGCTGGCGGATGTTCTGAAGCCACTGTAGAAAGATGAAGGTGAATCTGCTTGAGAGAAACGACGAGTCTTTTACTTGTGTGTGCACCCCTGTTAGCCCCGCAATACATGCGACATAAGCTGGTTTGAAGTGTTTAAAGCCTAGGTTGCGGTTGTGCTGAGTGGCGACCCTTGGAACTTCCCGTTCCTGCTTTTGTCTGTCTTGTGAAGTCTGCTAACATGCTGTCGGAAGAAAGGGTTTCACTGCTAAGAAATATTTGAAAACCAATGAGTTAAAGCATAAAAGAAATGTTATTTAATCGAAGAGAAAGATTCATTATCAGACAAATGTTACTTTAGTCTCAGGGATGGCTACTTCTCAGTGGTAGATGGACAGTTAAACTTGGTCTTCTTGTGGGTCTGTCTCTTTTGCCCTCAGGGGTTGATGAGAACCAGAAAATCCCCAACAACTGATACCTTCCCCAGAATCTTTGGTGAGATCAATCTGCGTTTTCTTTGCCACAGTGAAAGTGAAATCACTTGTAGTAAAAATTCCTATTTCTAGTATAGTAAAAAAACATACTCAGATATCTCCCTTTTCAGGAACTGTTTGTGAAACTTTAGTTGCTGAAATAAAGAGTAAGAAAAAAATCATAGGTATGTACAGATGTTGACAGGAGATCCTTCCTGGCTTTTAGGGATAAAGACTCTCTGACACTCACCGTATTATGATTTTTCCTCCCTTTCTCTTGGGAAAAAGGTGGAATTAAACTGTGACTCTCAGGAAAATCACACAAATATATGTGTGATTTTGCCTAGAATATACATGATAAGTATTGTAATGAGGGAAAATATATAAATTATTTGCATAATTGTGGTAAGAATGTTTTTGTTTATAAATTATGCAACTTAACACATCTGTATTTGTCAGCATTGGCTAGGATGTATTACATTATCAAGTTAAGTCACAGATCTCAGCGGCTGAACCTAAGAAAAGCTTGGATTTCACCCTATTGTGTGTGAGACCCAGTTAGTAAAAATGTGATGCAAACATAAGGTTTTTAAGTTCCTTTCTACATACCAAGACAGCATGGGTAGAAAATAACATAAATTATGCTTTCTAGCCAATAAGACTAAAAATAATGATAAGTTTTTCTGTCAAAGCTAAAAAAACTTGTCTTCTAAATATAGTAACAACTGAAGTATGGTAAAGCCAAGAAAATGTTTTCAAACTATCACAGCCACAAAACTAGGGTTAACTGAGGAAATGGTTTGTTACATGAACAGTTTTCACAATAGCTAAAGATAATTTTATAAGTTATAGCACAGAGAAAAAGTTTTAAGCCTACACTGCATTTTGAACATGAAAATATTATACCAATGGTCAAATAATTTTCACAGTTTAAAACTAACAAAACCAGATTTACATAACAATAAGAAAGAATGGGGGATTTTTAATGTTTTGTAATAGAGAGAATTGATTAACACTGAAATTAAAATTTGGGGCCACATGTGGGGATATTTCCCCCTGACATAGGTCCTAATATTTATATGAGAAAAACTCCTTGAGGACAAGACATGTTACTTATCGATCCACAATGAGCATATATTATATATTGTGTGTTTATATTTTTCAACCACTTTTTAACTTCATACAGTTTTCTTTTTTAAATGATCTGTTTTCCAAATGTTTGTCATGCCATTTTTCTAGTGCTTATGAAATATTTCCCATTGGGGACAATATTATAAGTGGTTGTCAGATCCTCAGACATGTTTACAAAATCGTATTTAACCCATATCATTTGTGGCTATAACATAATGGAAAGATAAATTCTTTTCAAGAGCCTGGACTTCTAATTCCCATAACTCTTTTTATTATTTTTATGACTGTGGCCAAGTCTTCTCTGAAACTCATTTTTCTTATAATAAAATATAATTTATGGCATATACAGTTATATGAAAAAAAGAAAATTTTATTTTAAAATCTTGAGTATGAATCTCTTTTTAGGGTAAAACTTTTTTTAACTTAGATTTTTATTTGAAAATTTGCGTCTGGCAATATAAGTACTAAACATGGTCAGAGAAAACAGAGTAAAATTAAGAGAAAGCTGAATTGCTCGGAATAAAAATATGAGAGAAATGAAAACATGGGCTTTGCCCAGAAGGAAGAAGTGAGGGGCCTGGTAATGAGAAGCAGAGACAAAAAGAGGGCCTGACGAAGGTGGGAACAAACCATGGATGAGAGGTCAAGAGTCCGAGAAGGAGACACAGGCAGGAGAAGCTCCCATGGTAGGGATGCTGAGGGCTTTGACGAGCAGGGTTTATATTCCACTGCACCCTAGCCCCCCTGCCATCACTCTCAACATTTCCACAGAATTTTGCTATGCAACTACATGGCATTCGGGTTGCTTTGTGGAACCAATGTTAAAGAGACCCCGTGCCATGTTTAGGTTGAGAGAGGGATATGCAGGGTTAAGGGAACAGACCAGATGCAGCAGTGAGGTGCAAATGTGGAGGAGAACTCCATGTCAGCTGAAGCCCCTTGGAGAACCCTGGGGAACATTGGAAAGGCAATAGTGGGAATTACAGTCCACCAGCTACATATCTCAGATGTGCAACTAAAATCACAGTATTTACTTTAAGATCAACTTGAATCTGATTCAGCACTTTAGTGCTCCTGCATGACCCCAATTCCAGTGGCTTTGCTCCTTCTCACCAGAGCGATCTGTAGTGAACCTGGAAGTCTCAGCATTTAGGTATGGTCTCCGCAGCCTGTTACCTCGCCATCGCTTTGAAGATAAGCGAGGTGTCCCAGAAAGGAAGGGCTACTGAAGGCAGTAAGAGGGAAAATCAAGGACAGAAATGGTGATGCCCGAGCAGATTCTGGGGTTTTTCCCCTTGGCACTTGGCATGTTGTAATTCTGCGATGAGTAAACTAATGAATGAATGAATTCTAGATATGAGAAACAGGGAAGATTTGGTGCACAATGCAGCAGAAAATGGAGAAGAAATAAAATTTAACCACTCATTTTTGCATCTATGGCAATATAAAGTTGGAAGAGACTCTAGAATTCATCAAGTACAAGCCTTTCAGTTCTGTAAATACCATTTATAACTATACTGTCCAATTTGGGAGGCAATATCTACCTGTGGTTATTAAAATTACATAAAATTTTAAGTTTAATTTCTCAGTCATACTAGCCACATTTCAAGTGCTCAATCATCACATGTGCCTAATGCCAGTGTTTTGGGTTGCATAGGGACAGAATACTTCCATCAGGGTGGAAAGTTCTGTTAGACAACACCGATCTCTTACACCCCGACCCTAGCTTGGATTGTTTTCAAGGAGTCATTCCCTATTGGTTTGGGACCAGACATAATTATTAGACATCCTCATGGTTTTCTTCCATATATTTATCCTAGATTATTTAGATATATGGAAAGATTTATTCTTTATAGGGAGCATTTTATTACCGTAGTGGTTTATATTTTTTGTTAATCTTAAAGATATTATAAACTAAAGTAGAATAATTAAAGTTGAAACAGTTAGAATTTAAAAGTTAACTCAGTTTCTTAAAGATTCTCACTTATACCTGAAGAAGGGCATTAATTAATGTAACCATCTCCATAATAAGTAATTATTTTTTCAAAACTCAAAAAAACTAACTGTAGAAATAGCTTTATGCTTCACAAAAATGCTGACTATACACCAGAGCTTTTATTTCTTTTACGTTTCTATGAGCTAAACCTGATGCAATTATGTGGGTAAGAGCTCTGTATGTTACCCCTTAGTGAATGTAATCATTTCCTATTAAATCCAAATATTTAACATTTCATGAAAATTCCCTGTCATATTTCCATAATGACTGAAAGGTGGAAATCTTTAACTAGTCTTCGAGTTTTTAGGGGAAGTAAGACTGGAGAGTTTAGAAAAAACCCTAAATGAATCATTTAAAAGGGACAAAGGTGGTGAAGGCACCAGTCCATCTAAAAGAGTATTGCTCGCAAGAACTTAACTCATACTTGCTTCATTAATACCAAAAACTGAATAAGCTTTCATAGGACATAGAAAACCCTATGAGGCATTAAAAAGTGAACCAACCTGCTTTCTGTAAGTAATAATAACCTTGTATCATCAAGAAAACTGTCAGAAAATGCTTCTGTTTTAGCTACTTAAAAATTAGGAAGAAGTGGCAATATAGCTAGAACAATTTCTGTCAAAGCAGGGCAAGAATACAAATGTTTGGTACTCAAAATTTGTATCTGTTGTTTGAACAATTAAGGTGGATGAATTAGTAGGGATTAGTTGAGTTAAGGTATAACTGAAAACCTAGTAATACCTGTTTCAACAAAGATGAAGGCTTATTTTTCTCTCAGATAATATAGTCTTCAGGTTTACGGTCCAAGACAGGAATAATGGGCCCTTGGTTATCAGAAACCCAGACTTTCAGCCTTGTCATCCTTAGATCATGGCCTCTATTACCAAATGAGGCTTCTGCAGCTCCAACCGTCACATTCATGTCCCAGGCATCAGCTATAAAGAAATTGCAGAGGAAAAGCAGACCTGTTCAGTAAGATAGACCCCTTCTCAGAGTTTTCCTAGCAGCTCCACCTGATAACTTCTACTGACATCTTTCAGTCATTTATAAGGGAACTAGGAAGCGTAAGTTCTTTTGTTTTGGGTTCGTTTGGTTTTTTTTTCCTAGCTAGACATATTATTGCTACCATGCAATGTAGGGCTTTTATCACCAAATAGGAAGAAGACAACGAATATTGGGTAGGTAGCAAGCAGTCCCTGTCAGAGCAGGCAGATTATCCCTGGCCAGTGCTATACTTCCTTAGTTGGACTGCTCCCATTATATATACTTACTTATATTGGAAACAGAATTGTGTACCAGTGAAGAGCATGGGCTATAATTAGAGTGATGCTATGCCTCGGTTTGCCCTAGAAAATCCCAGTGCATAGATGTTTATAGCAATGTAATTATTATCAGTATCCTTACTACTTTCTAAAGTGACCCACTTGGACAACAAATTATATGATCCCTTTAGGTATAATAGACTGGCTGGAACATCTCTAACAACATCTTAGCCCTGTGATCTCAGCAAATTACATAACTTCTCTAAACTCATTGTATTAGTTATTTATTGCTGAATAACAAATTATCCCCTAAATGTATAGGCTCAAAGTTATAATCTCATAGTTTCTGCGGGTCAGTAATTGAAGAGCAGCTTAGATGGATAGTTTCTGACTCAGGGTCTCTCTGAGGTTTGATGAAGGCCTGACTGGGCAGAGGATCCACTTCGAAGAGGACTCCCATGCGGCTGGAAGGAGGCTCCCGGCCCTCACCACGTGGGCCTCTCTGTAGGGCAGCTTGTATGTTCTCATCGCATGGCACCTGGCTTCTCATCAGGAGAGAGCAAGAGGAAGCCCCAGTGCCTTTATGACCTATCAACAAAGTTGCACAGATACTTTCTCTTTATTCTATTCATTAAAAGCAGTTCACAAGATCCAGCTCACAGTCAGAGGGTGGAGAATTAGGGACCACCTCTTGAAAGGAGCATATTTTAGTATCACCACACTTAATTGTTCTCATTTGTAAAATGGGCTAAAGTTACCCACGTGCAATAGTAATTGTATTGTTATGAAGATGCATAGTTCATATAAAGCATTTTAATAGAGCACTCGGCACATAGTAAAATATGTCCCTTATAAATATTAGCTGGTATTACTTACTTATTTGTCTAACAAAACCGTAGGTTTCTGACAGGGGTCATGTCTGATTTCTATTGGTAATTCAAGCTCCAGTTTAAGTGTTGAGCATGTAGAGGGGACATAATAAATATTTTATGAATAAATGAATGATTAACATTCTTTAATAAAACCAATTAAGTGGAATATCCCACAAGTGAAAAGAAACATACTTCAATAGACATTTGAATAAATTCATGTGTTTTATGTGTTAAAAATCAGATTTTCATAACTCATTATAAAATAGGACATGAAAAAGTGTGTAGTAATATAATATGTTCTAAGTTTTGTAACTTAACTAATAATAGTCACTAGTATATAATGCTATTATAAGATCACCTTCTTATGTTCTTGATATTAAAATTCCTCCAGCAAAATTGTGTTTTATAGACGCGTATCTAATTATGTCTTTTTGGGACATGGAGTTTTTTTATTACTAAAGAAAATATTTCAATAATCGTTTAAATGATTTATTACTAAACAATATATTAAAGCATGCATTGAAGAAAAAAGTTTTAGAAACTATATGTACATATGTATTATTATATTAATAGTGTGTTTTATCATTAATGACACATTTTCTTGACATTTTTTCCCAAGGAGAAAATAAATATCTATGTAACTTTGTAGATGATCATTTTTAAAGATCTTTCAGTTATAAATGTTTCCATTTATCATAAATCTGAAGGAATAAAGTTAGAATGTTTAGTTTACAATCTCCAGTTCCAGAAAGGCTATATTTATACACAATAATTAGCAGGAGCAGAGCATTAGCAATCATCTATCAAGTGCCAGAAACATTTTAGATTATGACACACGACTTCTCTTATGACATATGACATAATCAAAATGCAGTGATTTTTAAAAGTTCTCAGTTTTCTTGATGGATTTTATATTTTAAAATATGTTTGCTGAATATACCACAAGTATTTTGCTTTCTATATCTAAACCTCTCATTTGACTTTTCAGTGACAGAAGAGTAACATAGACAACATTACCCTCTTCCAAACATGGATTTTTCTTGTGGTATAAGCTTTTTGAAGAGAAATGAGATTTATTTCTTAACACACATCAGAGCACACACCAACACTTTAAGCTTTTAAAATAAATTAAATCCTTTTAGTAGTTACAATGTAAGAAAATGCCGTAATCTTTCATTCATTTAAACAGAATAATAGACATAATTTTCCTTTTACATTTTACGTGTTAATCATTTGACAGGAAGTTCTGAACACCCCCAGGCATGTCCTTGAAGCACAGAAAGCCTTCTGGAGGGCACAGTGCTTTCTCACAATGAGTTGCAGAGAACTTCAGGAATGCACAGGATGCTTCTTGCTATTCAGGATTAATTTTTATCTCCTTCATAAACCCCAAACGGTCATCCCAAATTGCAACAGGGAATGAAAAGCAGCTACACTATCTCAGAAACACTATTTTAGATGAAAGTAGTAATCCTGTTTCTTCACCAGTTATGAAGTGAATGAGGTTCCTGAGCCTTTCTGCTTCTTGAAAAGTACATATCCATTCATTCATTTGTGCAAGAATACTTATGAGGTTATTACCTTCGCATGTTCAATTTATAAAAGTGACAATGACTTTTTTATTCATACAATCATTCACTTGTCCTTAAGCAAATATTTCTTGACTTCCTGTTATTCAGTAAGAACTGTGCTGGTCACTGTACATTTGTTGTTGGATAAGATCAACACGCTTTTTACAATTGTATTTGTCGATTATACCTCAGTAAAGCTGAGGATGGGGGAGATCAACATGCCCACTTCTCTCATGGAATTTACAGACAAGTCATCAGCAGTTCTTTGTGATCTTTAAAAATATAAATTCAGTATTATATTCAATGTTAGCGAAGAATATATAATTTAATAAAACATAGCCCCTATTTTTAAAGGAACTGATTATTTCACTAGAGAAAAAAATACTATGATGCTTGAAAATATCAAGAATTATTATCAAGATCAAGATGATGGTGTAGGTAAACACAGATTGCCTCCTCACACAACCACATCAAAATTATAAGTAAATGATAGAACAACCATCATTCAGATGGTCAGAAATCAAGTGGAATGGAAGTTTTAAAATTACAGAATTAAAGAAAAAATCACATTGAGACTGGTGGGAGGGACAGAGACATGGAACAAGCTGGTCCAACATCATGTGGCAGATAAAAATGGGAGGGATATTTCAGGAGCAAGGGGTCCCAGCATCACACCAACCCCCACCCTCCACCCCCAGTCCAGGCTTCCAGTGCCAGGAGAAGAAGTCTCTACAATATCTGGCTGTAAAAAACAGCAGGGACTGAGATTGTGGAAGACAGAAACTGCTGAAGTCCTTCTTAAAGGGCTCGCACTCGCACTTACAAAGACTCACTCCCTCTGAGCGCCAGCACCAAGGCAGCAGACTGAAATGTCTGGCAACAGGGCAAGAGCTGGGGGACAGCTTTCCCTTAGACAGAAGTGCTGGCAGAGGCCATTGTTTCCTTTCTGAGCCCTCCCCTCACAGAGCCAGGAGGTGGGCACCATATCTGAGATTCCAGCAAACTGGCTCACACTGTTTGTCCCACCTTGGTGATTCCCTGAGGCCCTGTCCCACCCAACTTTCAGGGCCACCCAAGTTGTTTCCAATGGATTTTCTATACGAATGGCTTGTCTTGGCCCTTGCTTCACATTTTCCCAAATTCTCTCAAACAGTCAACATCTGCAAGCCCCATACTTCTCACTACACTTGCAACAGCTGACCTTGGTTCACATCTTGGCCTCTCCTGGGCACTTCCAAGCCCAGCACAAGTTGCAGCCATCTGCAGATTGCTTTTGTAGCTTATGCTGAGTAACACTGGACAGAATACAGGCAGTGTCTGACCTTGGATGTGCCAACAGCAGCCAAGGCCCAAATACAAGAGAAGGGTGTACACAACCCATGCAGTGGGTGTACCTGAGTACCCAATGTGGTTAATATGGGAGGCTGTGCCACTCGACCCTATAGGCCACATACTACATGAAGTCACTCTGTTAAACCTGAGAAATATAGTAGCCTTACCAAACACATAAAAACAAACACAGGAAGCCTGCCAAAATGAGGAGACAAAGAAACATGGTCCAAATGAAAGAACAGAACAAAACTCCAGAAAAAGAGCTAGACAAAATGGAGAAAAGCAAACTATCAGACCACTAGTTATAAGGATGTTCAAGGAACTTAGCGAAGACCTCAACAACATAAAAAAGCTCCAATCAGAAAAGAAGGATACACTAATTGAAATAAAGAACAATTTACAGGGAATCAACATTAGAGTGGATGAAGCTGAGAATCAAATCAGCAATTTGGTAACATAAGGAAGCAAAAAAAAACCCAAAAAACTTCAAAACAACCAATCAGAACAACAGGGGAAAAAAAAGAGTCTAAAAAAATGAGGATGATATAAGCAGCCTCTGGGGTGACTTCAAGAGGTCCAACATTCACATCATAAGAGTGTCAGAAGAAGAGGAAGAACTAGAAATTGAAAATCTAATTGAAAAAATAATGAAAGAAAACTTCCTTGACTTGGTGAAGGAAATAGACTTACCAGTCCAGGAAGCACGGAGAGTCCCAAACAAGACAGATGCAAAGAGGCCCACTCCAAGACACATTATAATTAGAATGCAAAGGTTAAAGGCAAAGAGGGAATCTTAAAAGCAGCAAGAGAAAAGCAGTTAGTTACCTAAAAAGGATCCCCCAGTATGACTGTAAGCTGATTTCTCAGAAGAAACCTTTGTAGGCTAGAAGAGATTGGCTAGAAATATTTAAAGTGGTGAAGAGCAAGGACCTACAACCTAGATTACTTTATCCGGCAAAGGTATCGTTTAGAATCAAAGGATAGATAAAGAACTTCCTAGGCAAGAAAAAGCTAAAGGAGTTCATTAACACCAAACCAGTACTACATGAAATGTTAAAAGGGTCTTCTTTAAGAAGCAGATCAAAAATATGAACAATAAAAAATGGCAATAAATACATATCTATTGACAATTGAATCTAAAAGACAAAATAAATAAGCAGAACAGAAACAGAATCATAGATACAGAGGACATTTTGATGGTTGCCAGATGGGAGGGGGATCAGGGGGACAGATGAAAAAGGCTAAGGGATTAAGGACAAATTGGTAGTTACAGAATAGCCATGGGGATGTAAAATATAGCATAGGAAATGAAGTAGTGAAAGAACTCATGCATGTGACCCATGGACATGGACAATGGTGGGGGATTGCCTGATGGAGTGGGGAGGGCCGGGTGGAGGGGGACGAATGGGGAAAACTTGGGACAACTGTAGTATCTATAGTATAAACAATAAAAAAAGAATATAAAAAAAAGAATCAAAGTCAAGTAGAGTTTGTTCAAATACTGTCAAATACTGCCAGTAAATAAATATAATACTTAAATGCTAAGCTTGAGAGTGTATTAGACTTGGAAACATAAGCCATTTTGAAGAGAAGGGAGAAAAATGAAGCCAGGTAAAGCTTTGTGGAAAAGAATCTTGAGCTGAACGTTGAAATCGGAATATAAGAGCAAGTAAGCAAATGATACTGCAGGTTGAGAAGAAAAGAACCTTAGCAACAGAGACACAGAGGAAGTGGTGAGCGTGGCCTGTTTGTTAGCCTCGTGGAGACCAGCACGGGTGCTCGCGGAAGCTTCTTGTCCAGCTGACCTGCTCCCTTCAGGCACAGAATTCCAGTGCTGGTCTGTATATTCCCAGGTATGAGAGGATTCTTAGGGTTTTCATATGGTCTTTTCAATTTGAGCTTTAAGTCCCATAGCATTAAAAAGAGAAGATGAAAATTTTAAAACCAGATTGGGTAAGTAAAATGAGTGAACTGAATGCATGTTGGAGAGAAAAGAAATATTCAAATAGTAAAATATTATCTACAAGATAACAAGCTAAAGATAAAAGACAGTATATACAGGGTTGGTCAAAAGTAGGTTTACAGTTGTTTGTACAGAAAAGAATACAATAATTAATAAATAATAATATAAGAATAAACTCACAAACTATAAACCTATTTATAAACCTATTTTTGCTAACCCCTGTATATTATTTGGCTTATTAACACAATTAGTCTTTAAAAAAAAACTTTATTTATTTTATTTTTAGATAGAAAGGGAGGGAGGGAGAAAGAGAAGAGGAGAAACATCAATGTGAGGTTGCTTCTCGCAAGTCCCCCAGTGGGGACCTGGCCCGCAACCCAGGTATGTGCCCTGACTGGGGAATCGAACCAGCGACACTTTAGTTCACAGGCTGATGCCCAGTCCACTCAGCTACACCAACCAGGGTTCAACACAATTAGTCTTGAGGGGAAAAGTCAAAAGATTAGTTATCTATGTCTTTTTCTTTAAACAAAGGAACTAAGATATTTTCACAGTTTCCCCAACATTCATCTGAAACAGCTTGATTGTAACTAAGTTTTTCTAGTGCATGGAAGGAATATTTGACCTGAAGTCACAAATGACTGATTTCTTACTGTTTTGAAAATATCAATGTATTACCTGCCAATGAGGATGAGAAACATTTCCCCTTTTTATTTCTGATATTCATGGATGTGAGTCAGTTTATCCTCAGTGGACGTCATTACTCTGCCTAGCATGGGAGAAAGCTATTTGAATAAGACCGGATGACTTTGTTTCATGGGGGCCACCAACAACCGCCTTAATTCCTCTGGAGGGGCCAGCGAGGCCCCAGGGGTGGGGAAGTTCTTGGGGGTCATCAGCAGACCCTTCCTTGCCCACAAGGATATGGAGATCAGGACATGTGAAGATATTAGCAGAGGAAATATACCCACAAAAATGTCTCTTCTCTTTCAGATTAACCCCACAAAATACTTATTAGAACTATTTTCTTCATGGTAAAATTTTAGTTGATTAAGGCCATTTTTAGTCTTTACTAAAATCATAGCTCAATTACTCTTTCAGAATTTCTTCTTAGACAAACCTTTCCAAGTTAGAACTTATTTGATACATACAAGCATTAATAAAATTTGATTAAAATATTTTATTGATAAGCATTATGCTATAAAAAGTTCAGATGGATTGAGTAAAGAAAATTTAAGTAAATTTTCTAATCTCTTTGAATATATCTTTTTATCTTTGCTTATTTTTATATTGTAAAAGGCACATTAGTGCCAATGACTGTGAGCTTGGAGTCAGACCATCACACATTCAGAATTTGCCTCTGCCATGCTGCCTTTGTGACCTCGGAATAATTATTTGATCTTGAGGAAAATCAGCCTTTTTATCTGTAAATTGTGAATACTGAGAGAACCTACCAGGTAGGGTTTTATGACTAATAAATAACTTAATACATACTTCAAATTCTTAGCCCAGTGCCCAGCACATAATCAGTAAATTTAATAAAAAATGTTAATTATTAGGAAGACTCCAGACGATGGAATTAGCTACATCATTGAGCTCACTGCCTAGCACAGAAGATATAAAAACAACGAGGTGTGGTTCCTGACAGGGGTTTCCTGAAGGACATGATGATACCTGACACAACTTTGAAAGAAGAGTAGGAAATAGCTGGGCAGAGAAGGCTCTGTAGGTTTGTTTGTGGCAGAAGGGTGAGAATGAAGGAGGTAGTTAAGGAAAAGGGCTAATGTTTTCTAGGAAGTTCGAACCCTATGAACAAAAACAGATTCTGGGGAAGATGTAAGTATTGCTAAAACTCCTTCGTGAGGTGGGTTGTGGTAAGAGGCGACAGCTGAGAGCATGGCAGTGAATGAGGTCAGGCGGGCGATATGTAGTTAGAGAAATGCAGAGAATCAAGGGAAGAGGCCTGGACAGCCCTGACACTGAAGCAGGAGATTGGGTAGATAGTAAAGCCCAGGGAGAAGACAAGTTTCTTGCCTTACTTCTCTACTTTTTTACCCACTCGTGGAGCACTGGTGTTGGGAATCTTTTGTGATACAGATCAGGTAAGAAAAGGCAGCACTGATGGTAGGGGCGAGGGTGAAGCCAGAGGCGCCAAGCCGATCTTCGGAATCCGTAGCTGGCAGAGGAGAGGCAGGAGAGCCAGACAAAAGAGCAACAGCAACAAACACTGTAGAGCTGGGTGTAGTGGGGAAAAAACTCCAAAGAAATGAAGATGGAAGAAGGGGCTTTCAGAAAGATGTCTGTGGATTATGAACGGAATCTCCCTTGCTGTTCTTTGAGAGAGAAAAATTTGAAATCATTCTTAAATTATTTTGGGTTAACTGGACCGAGCTCCTTTTTCTTTTTTTTTTTTGTTGCAGAGACAAAGCCAAGTGGAACTGTGGTTTGATTATGGTTATTAAAGGAACTGCTAGATAGATACTAGGAGAACTAAGAGAGCGCAATATTGGTCATACGAGATTGCTATTACCACTGTACTAAACTAATAGTAGTAGAAGTATTAACGGCAACAAGCACTATTCAATTCTATGAGGTAGGTGCTATCATCACTCCTATTTTATAGATTAGAAAACTGAGGTACAGAATGGTTGGAGTGATTGCCCAGGGTCACACAAGCAACTTACTTGATGGAGCCAGGCATCAAATTCAGGCATTTGAATTTCGAGAAATCAATGGAATCTATTTTAACTAAAGGACAGAAGGTGGACGGTAAAATTCAAAGTCAAATTCTTTTTACTAATACTTCCTCTGTTAGAAAGTGATTATACTTGATGTAGATATATTATGCAGCTCTTTTGAGCTGGAAAGTCATCACAACATAGTTTAAAGAGTCCTGTCATGGAAATGGGACAGGGAAGACATAGCTTTCCTTCCACAGGATAAAATATGCCTTCTCCTCTCCCACGCACGCAGTACCCGGCACATTATAGATTCTGAATAAGCACTAGCTGAATCGATATATACTGTACATGGATATGTACTGTAACAAATTCCCTCAATTTGCAAGGTGCTGGGTAGGTAGATGACTGCTCAAGCATGGGCACTATTACAAAGATGCACACATTTATATCCCAGGGTGCCTTAAGGCACTGGGTTAGCCCGAGTCCCTGTCTCCTAATAGAAATATGGTTCTGGTACACTTAAGTTTTGGTGGACACGTGGGTGTTGCAATTGCTTTGTTCCTTCCTTTATCTGGCCTTCTCATTTCCTCCCTCCCTTTCTCTGGTATGCTGGACTTCTGTCCTGGGTCAGGAGTTGGGCAGTGTGGAAGGGTTTAGAGGGTACGGTCAGAGTCTAGACCTCTCCTGCCTTTGCTACCTGGGTGGACTAGGGCGGGCGGGAGGCTCGTGGAGAGGTACGTTTGTGTTTATGTGTAAGTATTTGTGAAGGATGGCCTACCTCACATGGCTATTTTCTTTTAGGCAAGTTCTGGACCATGGCTTGTAAAACATGCCCAAGGTTTTGCTGCATATGTTTTAGCCAAGTTTAAAAATGAAAATTTATAATGCAATTAAGTACTATATATTCAAATCAGAGCTTTCTTTTTTAATTTAATCTTTATTGTGTTTTTTTTCCATTACCATTTAGTCCTCTTATACCTGCACCCTAGCAAGCACCATACTGTTGTCCATGTCCATTTCATTTCTATTTATATATATATATAAACAATATATATATAAAATATATATCTCACAGCATTATATATGAAATATATATCTCACAGCATTATATATATATATAAATCATAGGATTAATAAAGAGCTTTTTGGGTTAATATGCATTGTGATTAAGTTTTAATAGTTACTTTGAAAAAACAATCTGAATTTAATGTTCTAGTACTTGTTAGTTTTAAGGTCCACACAATGTATTTATACTCTGTCTGGTTCACTAACTTTCTTTAAATAATTTTTTTATTTTGCAATTACAGTTGATGTACAATATTACATTAGTTTCAGGTGTACAACCCAGTGATCAGACATTTATATAACTTAATAAGTGATCACCCCGTCTGACACCACACATACTTATTACAATATTATTGACTATACTCTCTATGCTGTACTTTACATCCCTATGACTCTTCAGTAACTACCAATTTGACTTCTTAATTTCTTCCCCCTTCTCACGCTCTTCAACCCCCTCCCATCTGGCAACTGTCAAAATGTTTTCTGTATCTATGAGTCTGTTTCTATTCTGCTTGTTCATTTGTTTTTTAGATTCTACATATAAGTGAAATCATATGGCATTTGTCCTTCTTTGTCTGATTTATTTCTTTCTTTAAAAGATTTAATTTATTTTTTTAGAGAGAAGGTAAGGGAGGGAGAAAAAGTGGGAGAGGACCCCCAGCTGGGGACCTGGCAGCAGCCCAGGCATGTGCCCTGATGAGAAATTGAACCAGGGACCTTTTGGATCTCAGTCTGGTGCTCAACCCACTGATCCGCACCAGCCGTGGCTGTCTGATTTATTTCACTTGGCACAATACCTTCTAGGTCCATCCATGTTATTGCAGATGGCAAGATTTCATTCTTTTTTATGGTTGAGTACTTCCATACCTTGGCTATTGTAAAATACTACAGTGAATATTAGGATGTATATGTCTTTTTGATTTAGTGTTTTGGATTTCTTTGAATAAATACCCAGAAATGGAATTGCTGAGTCCTTTTTCATTTCTTGTTACAGCCTTTGTTTTAAAGTCTATTTTGTCTGGTATGAGTATTGCTACCCCAGCTTTTTTGTTTGTTTGTTTCCATTTTCATGAAATATCTTTTTCCACCCCTTTACTTTCAGTCTCTGTGTGTCCTTTGATCTGAAGTCAGCCTCTTGTGAACAGCATATGCAAGGGTCTTGTTTTTCTTACCCATCAGCCCATCCTATGTCTTTTTAATGGAGCATTTTAATTCATTTGCATTTAAATTAGTTGTTGATAGATATATATTTACTGTGATTTTATTATTCATATTTAGATTTTTTTTTTCATGTTCTTGTTAAAGAAGACCCTTTAACACTTCTCGTAATAATGGCTTGGTAGTGATCAACTCCTTTAGCTTTTTCTTGCCTGGTAAGTTCCTTATTTGTCCTTGATTCTAAATGATAGCTTTGCTGGTAGAGTATTCTTGGTTGTAGGTTATTGCTTTTTATCAATTTGAATATTTCATGCCAATTCCTTATGTTCTGCACAGTTTCTTTTGAGAAAACAGCTAACAATCTTATGGGAGCTCCTTTGTAGGTAACTGCTTTTCCCTTGCTGCTGTTAAGATTCTCGCTTGGTATTTACACTTTGGCATTTTAATTATGGTGCGTCCTGCTGTGGTCCTCTTTGGGTTCATCCTTTTTGGGACTCTCTGCACTTCCTGGACTTGTATGTCTGTTTCCTTTACCAGGTTAGGGAAGTTTTCAGTAATTATTTCTTCAAATAGGTTCTCAATTTCTTGTCCTCTCTATTCTCCTTCTGGTACCCCAATGATGCAGACGTTGTTATTAATGCTTGATGTTGTCCTGGAGGCCCCTTATACTACCCTCGAGAAGTTTTTACAATTCTTTTTTCTTTTTGCTTCTCTGATTGGGTGTTTTCCAAATTGCTGATTTGATCATGGTCTTCATCTAATTCGATGTTGATTCTCTGTAATGTGTTCTTTATTTCTAACTAGTTCTTTGTGGTTTTTATGTCTTTTTTTACGCTACTGAAGGGTTCATTAAGTTTTTTTGGCCTTCTTATAACTATTGTTTTGAGTTCTGTGTCTGGTAGCTTGCTTGCTTCCATTTCATTTAGTTCTCGTTCTGGAGAGTTCTCCTGTTCTTTCATTTGGGACATGTTTATTTGTCTCCCCATTTTGGCTGCCTCCCTGTGTTTTTTCCATGTATTAGGTAGATCTGCTATGTCTCCCAGTATTGTTAGGGTGATCTTATATAGCGGTTATCCTGTAGGGTTCAGTGGCACAGCCTCCCCAGTCACCTGAGTAGGCGCTTTAGGTGTTCCCCCTATATAGGCTGAGTGCACTCTCCTCTTGTAGTTGAGATTTGCTTGCTGTTGGCACATTAATAGGAGGGATTGATCTACAGGCTGATTAGCTACGAGGACCAGGCACAACTACAGTGGAGGACCTGCTGTGTAGGGGCCAACCTCAAAGAGCAGAATTTGTTTCAGTGGAGCTCTGGCACTGGCTGAGTCTGACCCTCGCTGAGTCTGGCCCTTGAGTGTGTTCATGGAAGTGGTTAGGTGGTGCTCTGGCATAGTCTGAAGCTGGCCACCCAGTGTGCTGGCTGTAGGCCCTCCTGGGAAGTGCAGGTCAAGGTCAGCCATTGCTTGTGCTCTGCCCAAGGCCACCTGGCATGACCAACAACGCGATCTGCGGATGGCTTGTACTTGTGCTGGGCTTGGAGGGGCCCAGGAAAGGCAAGCCATGAATGGAGTTCAACTGCCATTAGCGCTGGGCCTGCGGTCATTTAGCAGGAGTTTTGTGACATAGTGAGGCTAGATGTTGCTTGTTTGGGGTTTGCGAACATTTGAGAGAATTTAGGAAAGTCCACTGCATGAGTCAAGACATGCTATTTGCATGGAAAAGCTACTGGAACAGCTTGGGCAGGCCCTCAAGTTGGGTGGGGCAAGGTCTCCAGGAATCATTAGGGCAGGAGGAACAGTGTAGGTCAGGTTGATGGAGACTCAGAAGTGGTCGTTGCCTATGCCTGGAGTGGGAGGGCTGAGCAAAGGAGCAATGGGTTCTGCCAGGACTTCTGTCTGTAAGAAAGTGGCCCATTTAGCCTGCACCCTAAAGCCACGCAATTCAGTTCCTCCCCATATGTCCCTGGTACCTTCCGAGCTTCTGCCCCAGTGCTGGGGCTCACAGTGAGTGAGTCTGTGTAAGTCTGTGCACAGACCTTTTAAGAGGAAGGCCTGGGACGCTAGTAGCACTCCTTCTTACTCACCCACAATCTCTGCTGGTTTACCCAGCCAGAAGTTATGGGGACTTCTCTTCCCAGCACTGCAACCCTGGGGTGGGGAGCCCAAGCTGGGGCTGAGCCCCCTCCCTCTGAGACCCCTTGCTCCTCAGTGGAGGACCTTTACAGCTGAGATATCCTCCTAATATTTAACTGACACGTATGGGTGTGGGACTAGCCCCGCGTACCTTTGCCTCTCCTATGCAGTGTCCACATGGTTTCTTCTATATAGTATTAATTATAGGACTTCCATCAAGCTAGATTTCAGGTGGTTCTCAAGATGGTTGTTCGGTAGTTTAGTTGTAATTTTTATGTGGTGTGGGATGATGCCAGTACCACATTTATCTACTCTGCCATTCGGACCCGAGGTCTCTAGTTCACCAGATTGTTTAGTGAGTGATACAGTATAGGAAAGTCACTACTCTGGACAAGTTTACTCATCATTTCATGTTCATTCATTCACTCGTTCATTCATTCATCATTTTATTCATAGCTTACTATCTGCCTGGCAAGGTGCTAGGATTTGGGAATATAAAGAAAAAGTCAAGGTTCCTGACCTCAAGGAAATCTCTGTTTCTGGGCATGGTGCAACAAAACAACGGCAAGCAAGGGGCGCGGGGGGGGGGGGGCGCTTATCTCATAAGAAAGGGGTGCATATTCTTTCTTCCTAAAATTGTGTTTCTACACAAACGTCCTAATCAACGAGCATAACAAATCATACGACTTCAGCTGGTAAAGTAGGACTAAGGTTTCAACTAGTCTCACTTGATTTAAAATGATTTTACCAGTTCTTTGCCTTTCGCGGACCACTGAAGTTAGGCTTTAACACAGCTCGCTGGGAAAGAGGCTGTGCTAGCATTCTGCAAGTTTATAATTAAGTTCAGTGTTTGTGTGTAGGATTGAGTGGGGAGGAAAACGACCACTAATTATGGAGTTTCGTTTGTGAGAGGCTGTTAAGGCTTTTAAGTAGCAGAAACAGGAGAGCGGATAAAGCTTTCCTCATTTTAAAATAAAAGTCGCACGGGAGTTGCTGGCTGGACTGGGGGAAGAGGGGTGTCCTTGGTGCTCCGCAGGACGCAGGCGGGTTTGGACCACCAGGAGCGCTGCTGCGGCCGACCGGGACTCTGAAGGTCTGAGGCCTCGGAACAGACGTCCAGTTCACGGGACAGAAGGCGACAGCTCGCAAGGAAGTGCAATCGGTCTCGCCCCAGGGGAGGAAGACTCTCCTCCTTCACTTCCTCCCGCAAGGCGGCTCAGCCTCCCGGCCCGGCTCCTCCTTCTCTGCCTCCTCCCCCCGCCGCAGCTGCACTCCGGCGGGGGGTGCGGCGCTCACTCCCGCAGTCCCGCGCTGCTGCCCCCGCCCCGCGCGCCCTGCGCTCCACTTCCCCCGCCGCCGCTCCGAGGCTCAGCCCTCCTGCCGCCCGGGCGCTGTCTGGGGCTGCTGGGAGGCTAGAGGCCCGCAAGTCTCCGCGCGCGCAGGCGGCGGGCCGGCGCGGGCACAGTGCGCTCCGGGAGGGGTGGCCGCTGCTCCGGACTCCGCGCCCTGCGCGCACTTCAGCGATGGCTTCTCCGCCGAGGCAGTGGCTTCGCCTTCGCCCCTGCCGCCTTCTGCTCCTTCTCCCCGGATTCCTGCTGCCACTTTGCGGCGCCTTCAACCTAGACGTGGACAGTCCTGCCGAGTACTCCGGCCCAGAGGGAAGTTACTTCGGTTTCGCTGTGGATTTCTTCGTGCCCAGCGCGTCTTCGTAAGTGGACCCTCTTGGAAGGGGAGTCGGCCTCCCCCCCCACCCCACTGCGCGCACTCACCGTGCGTGTTCCCAGAGGGAGAGATATCTCCGGGAGAGATGCCGGCGTCTGTCTGTCTGTCCTTCCCCCCCGCACCCCCCCCCCCAACGGGCTGGTTTAGGTTCTGGGTGGATGAAACATTTGGGAAGGTGAACCCCCCCCACCACCGGCACCCACCACCTAGTTCCCTCCTCTTCTCCCCCAAGAGGAAGATCTTTGAAACCGACTTGTGCTTAAAACTCGGGGAAAGTGGAGAATCAACAAAGGCTGGTCTGGCCGGACTGTGCGCCGCCTCTCCCAGTGTCCGGGATGTAGTCAGTTTCATCCACGAACTTCTTTTCTCCTGTACCACTTAGCCTTCCCGGTAGCCGTTTTCTGCTTCAGAGGCTTAAACACGCGTCCTTTTCGTTCTCCCTAAACAAGCCCTCCCCCATTCTTTCCGCCTTTCTGACTGATTCGTTTCTCCTCATTTACTCCTCTTCCAGACATTCTGATGACTAAAGTGACCATACTGTCATAGTAAATTCATTGTCCCTTATCTCTGGGATGTCAGACTTTTGCACATTTGAGGGCGAGCAGATGAATTGAATGTGTCATCTGTTCTTTTTATAGTGATTCATTATTTAGGTCATTGTTCGGAAAGAATGGTGTTTGCTGAGTTTTCAGTCTCTACAGGTCATTTGAATACTGCGGTATTTAAGAATTCAGTTATGTTTTTAAATTGCCAACGTTTCTCTTGCAAAGGCAGGATTTGTAACAGACTTACTACCATTATGGGACTAAAAGTTGTCTTTGACTTTACCCTCGCTGACATCATTCTCACTATCCCACCTCCATATTAGCATTAGAAATGCTGATTTAATAAGTGTTCGCAGGATGTCTTTTGATGTTTAAACCTTGTTTTCAAGAGGGAGAACTGCTCTTGTAATTTCTAAGTTCTTAGAAGTTATAACAACATACTTAGATTTCTAATTGTTTTAAATATTTTAAAGTGCTGTTTTTGAGGGGGGAGAGATGATCATTTTGATGGTTAGTAGTTAGGTAGGACCATTTTTTCCAGTTTATAATGTCTAATTTGGAGGTAATCTAAATATTTTTCCATGACTGTTAGAACACTTACCAGGATTCATTCTCATAGTCTTTCTGGATGTTGCAGTGTCACTCATTTTGGTGACAACCATTGCAACAGTAAATAGGTTGGAAGAACTCAGTGGGAGCTAGACATTGTTTTATGCAGGGAGCTCTGTTTTCCCAGCTTCAGTTCTTTCTATGAGACCTGAGCACAGATTTTCCAAAATGGTCAAAGTAATCATTAACTTGAGGCGACCTCTTTTTTTATTACCTTCTCTTTGATGTAATCATTTGTCAACCTTATATGTTACCTGTTTTTTTGTTTCCAGATATTTTAAAGTTTATGCCTTTATGCTGCAGAGGATTTTAGTTGCTCCTAACTTTACTCTTTTAGATTTAATTTGTACAGAAATTCTAGTAATTTTGAGAATGTATTGTCTTTTGTCAAGAGTTAGTACTTAGCAAATGTCAGCACTTAAATACTTCAAAATTGTTGGAGTGTTTTGCAAATGTTGCTCTTGATTCTGTGGCAACCCTCTGAGGTTAGTAGTGTAAAGATAGGAGACAAGATGATAAACTTTTAAGTGTTTTTACCACGGGAAGTGTGGTAATTTTGAACTGTTAGCCAGAGATATTTACTGTTTTTGGTTAGGAGGCTGGACGACTAATCTTTGATTAGTCATTGTAGTTGTTGAATACACTATGACCTCACAGATTTACATGACCTTCCACGTGGGCCTTCAAAAGTACGGTAGAATTAAACTTGGTTAGGTTTCATATAATATTTTGAAATTTTCATCAATGACTTTGTTACTGATAGACTAATAAGCTCTAGGTATAGCCTAATCTAAAAAATAGAAATCAACTTTGAGATTTTTAAAAAAACAAAGTCTATATAAACAAAGGTTTCTATTACTGATCTTTTCAGGTTTAACAAAGGATAATGCAAAATTATGCTTAATTTTGTAAAATGTAGCAAG
Organism: Mormoops blainvillei; assembly: GCA_004026545.1. Classification (NCBI taxonomy): domain Eukaryota; kingdom Metazoa; phylum Chordata; class Mammalia; order Chiroptera; family Mormoopidae; genus Mormoops; species Mormoops blainvillei. The sequence continues at coordinate 25,283 of PVJD01002154.1, read as the reverse complement.
CAGTGGAATCCAAGGTACATAGGATGCCATTTATAATACTACCAGCTGCATTGTTGTGGTTATTTGGTGTGATCATAAACTTCTAAAGGAAAAATAACCCACATAATAAAAAAGTGTTTAAGATTCCTTTCTTCTGAAGAAAGAATACCTGGATTAATGAGGAAGCAATAGTAATAAAGTCTCTCTTTGCTGTTCCAGTTTCTATAGGTGTCTAAGTGCCACTGGCAAGCTATAGAATTGTTTTATGTCTGATTTTTCTTGTCATAGAAAATCATTATTGAATCATTGCCATATTGTTGTAAAAACTAATGAATCAAAGTTTATTAAAGAAAAGGAAAAATAAGGCACTAATAAAAAATATTAAGATGACTCCTCAAGAAGATACTCCAGAAGTAAGTTTTAAGTATGAAGTAAGAAGTCACAAAAGTACTGATTTAAAAATTATGTAAATGAAAATAAGCATTTCTTATTTTTTTCCTGTATGTGTTAATTTATGGTGGCCATATTGCCACACTTATATAGAGTTTAGAGGTCACATGTGGGCCAAGAAGTAAAGTCATGTTTTTCTTGTCGAGAATATTTTGGAGAAATTAAAAATTGCACCCTAGATTTAACGATAATAATAATGTATTACATTGGTTAACCTATTTTATAATGTACAAAGCACTTTTGCTTATGATATCTTATTTCACTTTACAGCACAAGCTACCAGGGGAAGTAGGGAAGCAGATAAACTCATTCTTACAGATGAGGAAGCCGAGGCCAGAAGAGTTTACAGGCTGTAGTTGTTTGGGTTAGTGTGTGGGGCAGGAGGCAAGGTGTGATTAAGAGAGAGATTGTGTGAAATTCAAATCCCATTTAACTTTTCATATTCAAATTTTAACATTTTAAGAAGAAAGTTGAACAATTTTCTTATTTATTCTTCGACTATGTTATATTAGTTTTCATTTTACATATATATTTATTTTTAAATAATGCTATAATAAGGAACACTGTATTAGAATTCTTGCCTTTTCCCCTATTAAACACTAATGGAGCCCTATTTACGGTTACTTTGTGTTTCTCTGACCCCAAGGGCAAAGTGTGGGTGAGTATGCCCTGGTCACTCAAGGTCCTGCAGAATAGCTAGTGGTTCTCAAGCCTAACTTCCTGTTTGTAACACCTGAAGAGTTTTCAAAATAAAACTGCTGCCCTGGGGGCATCTTGGATCCAAAAGTAGAGCTCTGACTTCACATCCCAACATCCTACGGATCATTTCTGCTGGAGTGGCCAGTCTTACCTCAATCTGACTAAAAATGAACTCTTTTTCACCAACAGATGTCAGTTATAACCCTGTTTCTATTAATGGTGCTATCATTTTTTGTGTCGCCCTGGAAATAATTTCATATTCCTCCCTCTCATTTTCCATTTTTCTTTGTTTCCATAACTGCACTCCCCTAATATTAGTCAGTGATTAGTCACCAAGCAGAAGGTCCTAGAAATTCTTCCTTGGTAATGTTTCTTGCTTCCATCTCTGCTTTCCACTTCTGCTACCACCTCCTTATTTCAGCCCAGTCGTCACAGGTGTGGCCTTTGGCACTCAGGTCCTCATCTCTTTGCCCGCCATTTGGCTCTTAAACCTCCCACACATCTTACGTGTTCCTGATGGATTTATCTCTGAAGCATCTTTTTGATCCTGGTATTTGGCTGCTAAAATTTCCTCAACAGTGCTTCTTCCATGGCCAGAGAGATAGCCCAAACTTCTTAATGTGCGTGAAGACTCCTTTCAACTTGTCCCAATCCGCATGTACTTTTAGAAGTTCATGTTCCACTCTGGCTGGGCTGGTCAGTTGGTGGGAGCGCTGTCCTCATACACCGACTGGTTGAGGGTTCAATCCTGGTCAGGGCACAATGCCTAGGTTACAGTTTCCATCCCCAGTTGGGTGCATTTTGAGAGGCAACAGACTAATGTTTCTCTCTCACATTGATGTTTCTCTTTCTCTTTCCCTTCCTATCTCTCTAAAGTCAATAAAACATATCCTCCTTGGGTGAGGATTAAAGAAAAATAAATAAATAGTTCATGCCCCATAATGAATTAAAAAAAAAAAGTTCATGTCCCATTTTCCCCCTCACTATTGTAACCATCATCAAAACTCTTTACAAAATCACACCAGCTCATTTTCATGAACTTTGGTGTGGTTCTGGCTATATTCTTTTTTTTTCTTGCCATAAACAATATATGTGTGTGGACTATAGCCTTATTATTTAGAAATTAAGTCCTATGTTGATTATTCTAGATTGAGGCCCAAGGTTTATAGGACATTATAAAAGAAGGGAAAATGCATAGACATCATAAATAGGTTGCTCTGCAGCATTTTTTAAAAATGAAAAGCAAATAGTAACATTCCGTTCTGAATGTTACATTCAGAAGTAACATTCAGTTCTAAAATTTTATACACATTTCTTTCTACAAAGTATAAGATAATTTTTCAGAAGTCCATTTTGGTGAAAGTTCATTGGTTAACCCCAAATCAGCCAAATATATTCAACATGCTTTATCTTGGAGAGAGAAGTCAGTGCTGAAATCAGCCAAATAACTGAGTTCATTTGGAGGGTTTTAAAAATGTGCTTGTCATTGTTTGGCTGGTTGCCTCTCCTTGGTAGTCAAGGTCACATTCCCTGAAGCAGCTGCCCTTAAAGTAATACTTTGGGTAGGAAGTGCACCCTAAGGGCATCCTCCTGGTTAGTTTCTCTGAACCCCTGGTCCTTCCCCTCCCTCATTCTGTCCCTCTCTCTTTCCCATCTTCCTCCCCCCACCCCAGCCCGGCCCTCAGTCTTTTCCTACTCCCCCAGCCACACCCCAGGCACACACTTTGCCCTTTATCTTTTAGAATTTCTTGGCATGTGCGTGTATGTACACCTTAATTTTGAAGTAATTTAATGGAAGTATCTCAAGTCCTTTCAAAAGAATGGTGAGGATGGGAATCTTGCTGCTGCGTTGGGCAAACTTTTCGGAGGGAGTTGCAGTTAGAAGAAAGTTGCACGCATGAGAAACGAAATGGCCGAGCTTCAGATTCCCCTGCTGATCAGTGAAGTCTGTCATCCTCAGCTAACCCTGGGTATCTTCCCTGAGCCTTCACTGCGCCAGGAAATGTTGCAGGCCAACTATTTCCTACCCTTCTTTTCTCCTTGAGATTTTGCATTTGAGTTAATTAATGGCCCTTTGAGAAAACCAAGGAAAGAAAAGCTCTTTTAAAAGTAGATTTTAAAATAGAGACAGACTCATAGATAGAGAGCAGGCTGACAGCTTTGGGGGGAGGTGGGGAGATGTAGGGATCGACCAAAAAAGAAGAAAATAGAGAAGCCAAGGACATAGACTACAGGGTAGTGATTTGGGCAGGGTGGGAGAGGGTGTGGGGGGATAAATGGTAATGGAAAAAAATACAGTAAAAATAGATTATAACATATATTTCCTATGTTATTAGGGAATATTGTATTAGTTGTTTTTAGTTCTGAGGCCATTATCACTTGCATTTATGATGCTTTCCGATTTTCTAAGTGTGCATTTATCTACTATCGACATTCTGAAATTTTATTTTTTTAGGTAATTATAGTTGACATTGTTACCTCCATTGAACAGAAGAAGAGAATGAGACTCACATACTTAAAATGACTTTCTCAGTTGACTTATACAGTGATAGTAACCTTTAGTCCTAAACTGTGTCCCTTAGACAACGCTGCTTATATTGCAAACATTATTTTTCTGGTCTGTCACATCTGTTACCCTAATTAAATTATTGTAGATACTATTAAGTATTCTTGGATGAGCTTCAAGTAACAATTATTTAATTTTCTATGACGTGTTTTATTAACAGGCTTTTTTTTTTTTGTTATTGTGTGAGAAAACACATGACATAAAATTCACACTCCCAGCACATTAATAGGCTTTTGCTTTCTGTAATGTGGTGTTTTTCTGTTCATTTTTTCAGATAGCATCTTTTACCGTCCTATATCCTTTATTCTATACAAATATTTAATTTTTCGCTGCACAAATCCCTCTTAAGACTTTAACAGTCTAAGGTAATGTTACTTTCTCCATCTCTCCATTTTTTTCTTTTAAAAACTTTGTAATACTCTGAAAAGTAATTTCACATGTTGCCATTTCAGACAAAGCACTTCGTTCCTCAGCTTCTTTTCCCCCATTACCCCAGCATTTAGGAACTGTCAGTGCTCACGCATTCCTTTTATGTTATTCTTCCATTTCTGTAGCATTTCACCAATGTGCAAGACTGCACATGAAGGTATGCTTAGGAAAACTTGGTGCTCCCATGTTAGTGCATCTAATTACCATCATTTCATGCCTATAATGTGCAAATGGGCTGTTGAAAAGCAGTAGCCTTGTTCTTGGTCTTATCCAGGGAACTCAGGCTGCCCGCAGAGGAACTCAATCTGCGGTTTTCATTCAGAACTCGGTCCCCTATTATCTTTCCAGCCCTCTCTGTCTTGCAGTGCCAAGTAGGGAAAGTACCTGAAATGCAAAATAAAATAATTTTACAGATAATTTAAATAATTGGGTGTTTATTAGGAGATGATTTTTTTCACATGCTAGAGTGGTTGGGGATAGTGGAAATGGCTTATTTATATATGGCTATTTTAAGTTTAACACCTACAGCTATCAAATTTACTTGCTGCTCAGCTGTCAATTCAAAATATTTTTCTTGAGTGCTTATGATGTAGCAGGTACAAAGATGAATTAGAGTCCTCTACATTCAAGGAAGCAATTTATTGTAAGGTGGGAAGAATAGTTTTGATAAAAAATTGTAGAAGATTGTGTGATGTGGCATGTGATGACAGCCCGGAAGTGAATTTTGCTTGTAGGTTGTTGTTTTTTTTTTTCAATCCTCATCTGAGAACATGCTTATTGATTTTAGAGAGAGGGGGAGGGAGGGAGAGCGAGGAGAGAAACACCGAGGCGGGAGAGAACCATCATTGGTTGCCTCTCATATGTGCACCCTTTCCCGGGACTGAACTCGCAACCCAGGCATGTGCCCTGATGGGGAACAGAGCCCTAAACCCGGACCACGTTCCAACAGCTGAGCCACATCAGCCGGGGCTGCTTGTAGGTTTTTCGGGCATATTCTGAGAACCAGCTCTCCTGCCTCGATCTCCTGGAACCTGGCCGTAATCCACGGCACTGAACTCACACGCATACCTGTGCTTGTATCGTGTTCATTAGGACTATTGCAGAAATGCCCCTCCTCCTTTTTACAAGTAGTCCCTGAAAGCACACTTGTCTGAAATGATCTTTTTTCCCCCATGACGCACTCAAAAATAATTCAATTCACGTGAAGAGGGTAAGTTTTGTGGTACATTTTTCACCTGTTGAAAAGCTTCATATATGTACAAAATTAAGCTATTACCCAGCTCTGCTGTAGAAAAGGTAGGTGTGAAGGCAATGGGCTGCTTTCTTATTAAATGGTGGCTGGGTAGGGGGTGGGGGTGAGGGCTTTCTTATTCATAGTCTAATTTTTTTTCTTACGAAAGGTTCTTGCTGAATGAAAACTAAGTTGATTTCTTACCCAGAGTCATGGCTGTGAAGAGAGAGTGCAAGCATTGGTGTTTTATTGATGCCAAGTATTACTGCATAAAGCTTTATTAAAGAGGGTGTGGTTTAGTTGGGAGCTTTGTCTGTTTTGTGTATGGACTCTGCAGATTAGCGTCAGATAGCAGGATATTCGTAATGCAGCCATTCATGCAGCCAGCTCTTGAACACCCTAAACATGACTTGGCAGATACCACCTGAAAGAAATAAAATTGAAAAATAAAAGTTAAAATGGTTGCATTCCATATTTAAGATTGCCCCAGTAAGAACATCCAAACCTGCAGGGAATTTTTATGAATATTTACTTGAGTCAAACAGGATACCCATGGAAGCAAGATCTCAACAGACTGGGTAAACCGCTTCCTAGAATGGCAGTTTGCAGCCCTTCCTTTGCATTTTGATTAAGCAGGGAAATAAGGAAGATGACATGAAGGTGGGAGAAAGCAAGACCAGGGATTAGGTTGCAGGGTAGTTAACAAGATTATGTGCTCTCTCCAGGCTGGTTCCCATTCAGAGGGGCCTGAAAAGAGGCATTTCAAAGGTGTGTTATGCTAGATGCACAAAAACACTGGACAGCCCTTGCTTAAGGGACGGATAAACCTTTTACGAATGAAGTTATATGACTGGGGTGTGGCTACCCACCATGACCTGCCTAGTTAGGAATTTATGATCAGATCACCCTGTGAGGGTTTTTTTTTTCCACTGGACTTGTCAAATTATTGTAAAGCCCCTCTTTTTTTTTTTCTCCACAATAGTAAAGAACTAAAGACAAGATCTCTTTTACTTGAAAATTTGACTCCTGATTACTTTGTCTTCCTATAATTTTACCCTGATAAGAAATTTGAATAATGATCCAATTCTTTGACTAGGGATTAATTATATTAATTTCTTGAGGAGAAATTTGTTAGTCACTATTTTTTTAAAAAATTGAAGTATAGTAGTTATAAAACAAGTTTTACAAATGGAAAAATGATAATATTTAGAACTACCATACGTCAGAATTGTTTATTTAGAATCATTTTTCTCTGTTAACATTCAGGATATAGAAAGTGTATAGCAAACACACACACGAAAAACAAAAGTTAAAACCACCATGACCCTAGCTAGTATACATTTTTAACAGTTCTATTGTGATTTAATTGACATATAATAAGCTGCATCTATTTAAATTTGACCAGCATAAATTTTTAAGTGACAAGTAATCCTGAAATTGCCTTATAATATGTTCTTAGGATAAATGAACTATATCGAATATTGTATGTATATAAGAGAGTGTCAGAAGAATAATGAATATTAGGCCATCAGTGAAGAGTTTAAAAAATACAGGGTAGGATAAAAGTAGATTTACAGCTGTGAATACATGAAAAACAGTTTATTCTTATATCATGATTTATTAATTATTGTATTACCTATCATACGGACAAATGTAAACCTACTTTTGCCCAGCCTGTGTATTTGTGGATAAGATCAAGAGAACCATTGCTGTTCCTAAATCATAGGATATTGTTTATGCTTTGTGCCATTTTTTAAAATCTCATCTTCCCTTTTGTATTTTAGGAGGATGTTTCTTCTGGTGGGCGCACCCAAAGCAAACACTACCCAGCCTGGAATTGTGGAAGGAGGGCAAGTCCTCAAGTGTGATTGGTCCTCTCACCGCAGGTGCCAGCCAATTGAATTTGATGCAACAGGTAAATGATGCAATGGCCTCTTTCCTTAATTGGTCATTTGATTTTTTTAATGTCATTTAATTTTTGAAAGCACGTGCTTCAGTTTAAATGTAAAAATTTAATAAAATAAGGTATAGCACTTCATATCCCCAGAGAAAGTTATATAAAGACAAATGATTTAGTTTTATGATTTTCTCCCCAATTTTGTGGCATATAAAAGCATTAAAAATACATTGCATTTTCACTGCTTTGGATATCTTCAGCTTTAAACCGATCATGTCAATCTGCAGAAATATGAGGAAAATCTATTGAATTGTTGTTGCACCTTTTCTGAGAAGAGGGAGCTCATAGACACAGCAAGGTATTTTTGTCTATTCTCTGTGGTCAGAGTTGAAGCATGACTCACTGACCACTGCAGAAGATCGACTCTAATCATGAATATATCTAAGGCTGGGTTGTGCTCCCGAAACCAGTTGAGGAATCTTTTGCATTATAGTAGATGTTGTTGACTTAAAAAAAATTCTTATCCAAAATTTATTGGGAAAATTATGTTATGGTTCTGATAACATTAGAATTTTATCTATAGGGACCGATTTTACTGTTAGTCGTGATTGTGATAGTAAGGAGAAAAATAGCATAGGGAAGATGAGAAATAAGAAATAACAAGTTTTACATTTAGGTCGGTGAAATAAAATTATATAATCCTGTGTACATTAATGGTATATTTATGTATATTTATAAAAGCTTAGAGAAGCTTCAGAGAAATAGTGTGGCATTCTTCAGGCGCAGTAGTTTTACAATTTTTTTTTAATGATTCTGGTTTTCTGGGTTTGATAGAATATTTTAAGAAAAACCTGCAGAAAATGAATTCTTTTTTCCATATTGTTACTTCCTGCTAGTTCTAAAATGTACTCATTCTGGGAATTATAGGGTCAGTGAAACAGGAATTACGGTGTGGACTGTTTGTTCCACTCGGCATCGTGATCACTGACACTCATTAAACTGACTCTTATTGGAATCAGGTCACATGTTTGTTTTTTTCCGTTTGAAACCATCTACATTTAACCCTGTTGTTTTTTCCATATATGGCTGACATTTGGAAAACCCCAAAAGTATGTAAATAGGCTCAGGTTTACCACAAATGAAGAAAGACCTGTGCATAGAATATCCTGGATCAGGGCATTTGCATCTTCTAACAAAATATGATTACTAACAAGATGAAATTGTAGTTTAGTTTTGATTGTTTGAACTGTTCAGATATGTTTCTGTTGTCAAAACCATAGGTTTTTGTGCAGTGCAAGATAACTTATTCTGCTCTTTTTTAAAAATTTGGCTTTATGTGCTATTTTTTTAATTGAAAAATAAAACATATGCACTTGGCAGAAAAAATTTCAACCAGTCCAAAATGGTATACAGTGAAAAATAGGACAGTCTTATATCAGCCTGCTCAAAGGCAATCACTCTAAACAATTTTTTGATCTTTCTAGAATTTTCTTATTCATACGAAACAGCAACTCACAAATAGGACTATACTAAATATACTGTTAGGCCCCTGGCACCCCGCACCTTTACCCCATACCTACCATATATCTTTCCATGTAGATATGTATTGATTTACCTCATTGTTTGCAAATTACAGATAGTATTTTGTATTGTATATGTAGCCCAGTTTATTTTACTTATATTATTGATTGACACTTAGATTGTCTCCAATCTATTCTTTTTTTCTTTTAGATTTTATTTATTTTATTTTTAGACAGAGGGGAAGGTAGGGAGAAAGAGAAGGAGAAAAACATTAGTGTGTGGTTGCCTCTCACACACTCCCTACTGGGGACCTGGCCTGCAACCCAGGCATGTGCCCTGACCGGGGAATCAAACCAGCAACCCTTTGGTTTGCAGGCCGACACTCAATCCACTGAGCCACACCAGCTAGGGCTCTAGCCTATTCTTACTATAACCACTGCTATAGTGAAAAGCTTATATACAGTATTTGTGTGAGTATGTGTGAGTATGTGTGTAGGTTAAAGTCTTAGCAGGGGACTTTTATATCAAAATATCCTACTTATGTATATTAAAGTTTTGATAGATAACTTCAATTATTCTTAACAAAGGTTTAAGCACCTACAATTATGTTTTGTGATGCCAGTGCCAATGCCAATTATCAACATTTAAAAAGAATATTTTATTTATTTACCTTTTAGAGAGAGAGGAAGGGAGGGAGAGAGGGAGAGAAATATCTATGTGTGAGAGATACATTTACTGGCTACCTCTCGCATGCCCCCAACTGGGGAACCTGTCCCACAACCCAGGCATGTGCCCTGACTGGGAATCAAACCCATGACCTTTTTGTTTGCAAGCCAGTACTCAGTCCACTGAGCCACACCAGCCAGGCCAGCATATTTTTATCTTTGTCAGTTTTATACTGTTGTAATATTATTATGTCTTATGTATGTATGTAACGTATATAATGTTACATTATTCTGTTGTTTTATGTTGTCATATTAATTTGCATTCCTTTAATTAACAGTAAGACTAAACGCTTTTGCATTTGTAAGGCATAATGTTCCTTTTCCCATGAGCTACTCTTAATGTATTTGCACATATTTTCTATCCATTTGTGAATTTAAAAAATAAATCTCAGTTGACAACACTCCATTCTTTTGGTTGCTTAGGCCAAAATCTGAGCTCATGTTTGATATTAAATTTGTCAACAAGTCAGAAATCTAACTGCTACTTGTCGTTCGGCTACTAACGTCCTGGTTCAAGCCACCGTTGTCTTTCACCTAGACTGTTGCCCTAGACACCTGAATAAAAAGGGTGCTTCCAGAAAAGAGGTGGCACCCTTAAATTGGGATAGTTTGAGGAGCTTTTGGTAAAAGGACCATTTACCAAGGATTGTGCAGGGTCTCACGGATCAGTAGTGCCTAGGCACTGGGTGAAATTTGGCCTCTGGGCCTGAAGGGAACGTGGGAGCGTGGGAGCTCGGGGCAGGAGCAGCTTCCGGAATCTAGACAACCCTAGGTGGAGAGAACCACTCGATAGGACCTGTGGCTTCTGCCAGAGAGCAGTAGCCAGCCCAAAGGTGCCGGAAGGGAGGAGCGGGGGAATAAAACCCTGACCTCACTGTGCTTCCTCCTTTTGATCCTTTGTACCTGCACCCCTCTGGCTGAATCCAGTTGGGAGCCAGCGGGCAGCAGTGCATTTCACGCTGGTCTGCGTCCTGGACAAAGAGCAGGCTAGAGAACGGCAGACAGGAGACCTGAGAGACAGTTGGCAGGGAGCCCACACACCTCACCGTTCTTTCCGTTTCTGCCCTGGATACTCTGATTGTTTGTTCTCTGCCGCGGCCAGAGCGATCCTTTTAAAATAGGCAGATCAGAACACTGCAGCTCAGATTCTACCCACGTGTTCCCATCTGTCTCTTAGTAGCTGAGAGGACTTTCGAGTATTTCAGCCCCATGTTTCGTTTTGTTTCTTGTCTTGTCTTTTCTTTTCTTTTTCCATTCCTTTCCTCTTCCTCTCCCTTTCCCTCGGAAAGGATGCGGACCAATCCTTTGGAGTGGGGAAGGGAGGGAGAAAGAGAAGGAGAGAAACATTAACGTGAGAGAGTAACATCAGTCGTCTCTTGTACGTGCCCCGACTGGGGACCAAACCCGCAACCCAGGCATGTGCCCTGAATGGGAATTGATCTGGTGACCATTCGCTCTGTGGGAGGAGGCCCAACCAACTGAGGCACACTGGTCAGGGCCCGCTTTTTCCTCCCTTGACCATCATCTTCTGTATTGTCCCCTCCTTTACTCTCTTTGAGCCTCGCTGGGTCTCTTAGCAGTGGCTTGTATACAGTAGGCACATTCCCACCTCACCTGTAGCTGGGTTGTTCCCCCTGCCTGGAGCATTGTTTCCCTAAATGTACATTGGGTTCCTCCTCTGCCACCACCATTGAGAATGGATTAAATGTCATCTTCAGTAGCGTGCTATCTTATTTAAAATTGCGACTCCCGCTTTGTCCTCCCGTTCTTTGCTTTACTTTTCACTGTTGTATGCACATTGCTGTATGTTATTTTTAGTTAATGTCTCTTTCTCAAATAGGATATAAGTTCCATGAGGATGGGTTTGTTTGTTTGTTTTTAAATCTGTTTTGTTCACTGCTGAAACGTGTGGGACTAGGTCAGTGCCTGGTGCCTGTTACAAGTTGGTGCCCAATAAAATGAATAGGTGACTGACTGACTGACTGACTGACTGACTGAATGAATGAATCATAGGAGTTTTTTCTATAGTGAACAAATAACTAAAGTCCCTTAGTTATACCTGTACAATTATGTATTTTTTTGCTCTGTTCTCTTGTGTCCTTGCTTATGGTATTTCTGTAATCTCTGTAACTTCTGAGAGTTCTCTTAACAATATACAAATTAAGACTTCATTTTTTTACCTTAGAATTTTTATCCAAATAATGTTTGAATTTAAGAAAAGAGGACAGTATAGATTTCAGTAATCTAGTCTTGAAAATATATATCTAGAAGCAGCACCATTAGAGTGAGCCTTGACTTTATGTAAGAAACGCTGACAGCTTAAAGATCATCCCCCTGAACTTTCTTCATACCTCTGCGCCTGGGGACCGTCAGCCCGTTGGAGCCCAAGCACAGAAACGTCTCTGCTTCATGGCTCTTTTACCTTCGCCATTATCCCAAGAGACAGCGGCTTTTAATTCTTTCCCTTGTCTCAGTCTTGGCGGTAGCCGAGTGGGTGGACAAGTGTGGTCTCTGGAGGCACACGGCCTGGGGCTCTGTCCTGCCCTGCCATTTTCTTGCCCAGGTTGGTACTGCCAGGTGACTGCCACCTCCCTGACGCAGAGCAGGGTCCGCATGAGCCCTGCTCCGTCGGTGTGCCTTGACCTGAGTTTGCCGATCTCTGTATCAGTGAAGGCACGCCGAGTGCTTAGTACAGGGACGGGCCTGTGGCAGTGGCTCAATAAATAGAGCTTTTTTATATTGTTATGACTTACTCCCTTCTCAGGGACCCTGCCTGCCGCTTCATTTATGTCTGTGTCCCTGCTATACATTTGCCCTTTTCCTTGAAAAACAAACAAAAACTTTGAAACATGCTTACATTTTTTTCTACCTGCAAAACCAATCGAAACCACTTTCCCTTGAACTTACGTCTTCACTTAGTCATTTTCCTCCCTCCTTCTCTTCACATTCAGGATATAGCCAATGTGGTGCCGCCCTTCGGTCCTTCCCCTGTTTATCCACTTCGGCCTGGCAGCTCCCTGCCCCAACCCAGCGGGGGCCCTAGCTGAAGCCATTCAGTGGACACTTTCTGATCCCGCGTCTTGTTGATTCTTTCATCCGCAGTTCACCCCACTGATCATTCCTTCTTTGTTTAAAGTCTCTGCTGTTTGTTGGCAGCTGTCATGCCCCCTTATCCACCTCACCTTCTCGATTCTCTTGTGGAGTCCGGCCCGGCTCTTCTTTCTTCACTTACTCCGTATTTGCTGTATGTCATGATGCCATGGAAAGGAAATAAGCCTTGGAACCAGACAGACTTGGCTTCACATCTAGGCTCTGTCATTTTTCCAATGTTATTTTGGAAAATTACCTACCTTTTTATATTCTCTACTACATTCTTGGGATGATCAAGAAGAGTTAAAATTAGTTGGTTTGTCTGCTTTATTGTGTTTCTGAGCTCAGAAGAGACTTTAATGTCTTAAGGGCTTCCATTCTTTTTTTAATTTGAGAAATAAAATTTATAAAATAATTTTATTTAAATTAACTCTGATTCATATGATGTGGTAGATATTATAGCTGTTCATCCATATCGTGTTTCTAAAACGTCTTGGAAAACCCTTGAATATAGGTGTGCCCCTGCGACGCTTTCTAGCCAATAAAACATGAGCAGAAGGGTTTAAGAGTTGGAGTATTATTCTGAGTAGTGATAGCTTAAATGATAGAGCCTCCATTGGCCTGGGTCCCAAAGTGAGGAGGACATGAAGCAGACTCTCACTGACCCACAACGTATGTGTACAAAATAATCTTTTGTTATTTTTAATTACTGGATTTTGGGGATGCTTGTTACTCCAGCACAGTGCACCCTAACTAAATAATCCATACAGGGAATTTACAATTGTATATTATCAAATCAGCTGTTGGGAAATAGTTATTTAAAACCTTTCCTATTCTGCATGCCAACTTGATCTTCTGTTAAGTTTCTTGCTCTATTTTACTGGGTCATGAATGGCTAAGCAACTATTTAGATAGTATTGCTTATGCCAAAACTGGCTTCTGGTTGGTAAATTGCAGTTAGACTGGGAGAAACTATAAATAGGCTATATGTACCTGATGCTGTAGCTTTGGGGTTCCTTGAGTACGGTTATTCTGATCACTGGCATGTTCTTCGCAGGAACCCTGAAAGCTAAGCTATAGAATCATCACAAGAGATGTCATTCCAGAAGGGCACGAGGCTTGGAGCCAGGGTAGCTTCTGTCCCCACCTGATATCGTTCTTCATGTCTGACCTGTCATCTGGCGAGGCAAAGAGAGGAGCTCTGGACAGCCGTGTGTACTGCTGCCCAGGGAAGTTCATGTAAGGACTCGTGTCAGGGTAGTGTGTCTGGTGCTGTCTTGCATCCTCTAAATAGACTGACGCTCCATGTGGCCTTTGGTAGTTTGCGAGTCTGAAAGTTTAATTGAGCCATGAGAAGCCCCCCTGATGGTTGTTGGGTCAATATTTGAAATTTGTAACCGTAGGAGGTACTTTTAGCTCATTTGTTTCTTGGGCTGTTTCTCTTTAGAAAAAAACAGAACAGTTTTTGTTTTTCTAAAGAACTCAGCTAACTCCAGATTCACAATAAAAATCTTTATAGTAAGGTTCTTTTAAATGGTGGCCGAATATCGTGAGGAGCCCTTCCCATTCTCCTCCTCTTCCTTGCAGGTCAGCTTCTGCTCTATAAGCAGCCTTAGTGCACTAAGTCCAACTCTTTTCTTCATTAAGCTGCAATGTGTATTGGTGGGGTTTTTTTCCTACTTATTTTATGATATGCTTGTTTGCCTGACTAGATCGTAAGCTTTGCAAGGCAGGGAGCAAGTTTATTTCTGCTCACTATTGTATGACATATGGATGGCATATGTGTGTGTGTCTGTGCAGGTGTTGGATTCTTTGTGAAAGGCAAAAAAATATAGACTCTGGCTAAATTTAGCTGGACAGGAATTTACTGGAAGTGTATTGGTAACTCATCAGTTGTCTGAAAAATGGGCAGGAACCAAGAGCAGCTAACAGAGAGAGGAACCGTTGGTGCTGGCTTCACTGCTGCTGGAATTGGTATTGCTGACCGGGGGACAATGTCATGAGGATAAGTCTCATTCCTGCCTCTCTGCACCACTTGCTAGAGACTCAAAGCTTTTATGGTAGTACCTGACTGGCTGGGTCTGAGTCTTACGCCTTTGAAAGTCAAGCCTCTTATCCCACACAACTAAGAAATGATAGATTATGAGCTTGTACAGGGAACTAAAGCCTAGGGTCCTTCAGAAGAAGAAGAAGAAAAAAAAGAATAATAGGTGCCTTTTTCTCTTTTTGTTTGCAAAACCGGGTAATAGAAAGAAAGAATCCTTTATGAATACAAGGTGTATCTATTACTGGTTAATAATTCATGGACTCATGTTACTTTACCAAAGATGCACCTGGATATTAGACAATGTATGTAATTTATTAAAAGGTCATTTTACTGTGGCTTGTTACATGCCACATGTAGTAGAGGCTAAGGAAGAAAGTCTGGATTTTGATTTTAAGGTAGCATAACACCTAGCTTCTTATCACTTAAGGAAGAAAGATGAATACTTTTAGTGTGCTCTTCTTCCTCCTACTCAAGGGCATGATTTTAGGTAGTTGGAGAGAAGGGAAGGTTTCAAAAATATGTTTGGGAAACCAATCTAAATTTATTTTACTTTAAGTCTGAGCACTAGAGACAAATAGATTTATACCAAAATGAAGGAGGTATAACTGGAAATCGTCTGACTATCTGGGGACTTTGAAGAAAGCTTCCCAGATTAGTTGGTGATATTTGACTAGCTAATGAAAAATGAGATGGAATTCACCAGATGTGGAATAGGGGTCCAGGTAGAGGACACAGTTTTTGCATAGATTAGTAAAAGATGTTTATGAATGAAAATCAAGTAATTCCATGACCCACAGGTATATATGTCTATGTAACTACAGCAGGTCCTTGAATAATGTTATTTCATTCCATGTCATTTTATTATAACATTTGATGAGAGGCTGTAGAAACTTAACTCTGTTTATATCAATCAGCCTATGGTAAAATTGGTTTCACTATGCATTATTTAGCTTAGTCATAGAACTTATCGACACCGTCAAGTGAACACTTACCATATAAGTTTTGTAAGTGTATGGAGAGGGTAGTAAGGGTATGATAGGAAATGTAATTGGACTTGGGGTGGTAAACACACAATACAGTATACAGATGATGTATTAATAGAATTGTATTCCTGAAACCTATATAATTTTAATAACCAGTGTTATCCCAGTAATTCTCATAATAAATAAATACGACAGAAAAAAAAGAAATGAAGCTGGAAGTAAACTAAGGAAAGTTCTAAATGAATTTTAAAAAGGTACTCAAACTAGCAGTCTAACCAAATAACTTTACCGTAAAGCCTAACACACGCGAGCACTGTGTTAAATATCAAAGGGCCTAGAGCTCAGTGGGTAGGTCTCGGGTCTGGTTTCTGGCCGTGCTAAGTAGATTTGATATGAACATGACAGTGTATATGGTCTATTAATTTTCCCAGTCATTAATTTTGGTATAATTATATGTTATAATATTATCATATGGATAGCTTTAAAATACTGTAGACATGCCTTTTAAACAGTTAAGGGAAAATGTAGGGGTCTGTGATGAAAAGTTTAATTTACTAGAAAGTTCAATCCAAGATGTAGGCTTACTTGCTGCTTTGATTTTTGAAACATATTTATGCATTAGTGAGCCTGCAGGAACAAAAGAAAGCCTTGGTCTAAAATTTATCTCTTGGATTTGGGAGATTTAGCTGCAAATGCAATTATGCTCTCTTTTCTTTTGAGCGTGTCTTCTTTATTTTTCCTTTTCCTGCTGATTTTCTTGACATAGTATGTATACAGAGCTCCACCTAGGATGTGAAAAGGAAAGCCTACCGTCGTACTGTACCTGTTTGTATAGTGATTGAAGAATTACAATTTGCATTGCTATAGTAGTTGCCCTCATGGATTTTTAAACCCTTTCATCTTGTGACTCAACCCAGTTTCCAGTTTTAACTAAGGTCTGCATAATGGCTGAAAACCAGTGTTTCTTTAAATTGACAGAATCATATGATCTTTGAAGAACTGTGGAAATAAGAAAATGTAGGGGGTCATCTTGGGATAAGATTTATTTGTTTTACAGCAAGATGATTGATATATAGAAAACACACTTAGTTTATCTGAATGTGAATATGGAAAAGTATACCTTAAGCAAAGGTAACATGTGATTTAGTTTTAGGATGAATGATCTATGTGTTTTAGGAAGTAAATATATTCCAAAATAGGTCAGGATGCCAAATAATGTTGAAAATATTCATGTAGCAGGTGTGGGGTGGTCTGTTATTTCATTTTTGTCTTCATGCCTGAGTTATTTTCTTACTCTTGTTGTAATAAGTGACTACAAACTTGGGTTAACAACAACACACATTTACTCCCTTTAGTGCCAGAGGTCAGGTGTCCAGAATGGGCTAAAATCAAGGTGTGCTGTGCTGTGTTCCTTCTGGGGGCTGTGGGGAAGAACCTGGTTTCCTGCCTTTCCCAGATTCTAGAGGCCACTCTCATTCCTTGGCTTGTGGGCCTTTCCTCTGTCTTAAAACACAGCAGTGGCCAGCCCTGTCTTTCCCAGGCTACGTCATCTGACACTAACTCCTCTGCCTCCCTGTCGTGATTGCATTGGGCCTACTGAGATAACCTAGGCAAGGATGTCCAACCTGCGACCTGTGGGCAGCCTGCAGCCCAGGCTGGCTGTGAACGCGGCTCAATGCACAAACATAAATTACCTTAAAACATTACGAGGTTTTTTTGTGATTACATATCGCAATGTATTTAATGTGTGGCCCAAGACAACTCCTCTTCTTCCAGTGTGGCGCAGAGACACCAAAAAGTTGGACAACCCTGATAGAGTAACCTTCCATTTCAGGGTCCTTAATTTAATGACATCTGCAAAGTCTCTTTTGCCATGTAAGGTCACCTAATTAGTCACAGGTAAGGTTCTAGGGATGAGGACGTGGACATCTTTGGGCAGCAGGCGAGTCATGAAGGGGGCATTATTCGTGTTACCACAGTGCCGTTTTCTGTGTTTTGCTGATTGGTATTAGTTATACTGCAAGTCTCCATAGGGCAAGAGCCATGCTTCTGTAAGCAGGCCCTGTTCCTGCCCTCATTCTTCTTGCTTTGGCTCTGTGATTATGAGGAATGCAAATTAGATTTAGAAGATGGAGGCTCAGATTCACGCTCTGACACTCACTAGATGTGACCTTGGGCATGTGACCAAAGTTCTCCAGGCTCAATTTTTCCCATTTGTCACGTAAGCTTATTACCCACCACTCAGGGTTCTCATGTGGACGAAAAGAGGTAATGTCCATGAAGGTATGGGAAAAATCCTGTCCTTGCAACATGCTTTCCTTTTCTAGGGAGCAGATGTTACTAACAACCTGATTATGCCCTGTTTTCTCAATACTAAGGCTTTCTGAAAAAAGAGACTGATGACCTGCCCAGAGGGGGCAGAACATGCAACAGCTGTCCTGGCAAAGGCTCGGGCTTGCCGGTGTGGTGGTTAAATATGCCCCTTAAAAAGAGGTGATGCTCCTGTATTCCAAAATCTGTGAATGGATGTCACCTCTCACCGATAATGGCTGTCCTAGAGAAGGGCAGAAGTCAGGTTACTCTTCCACCCACCCAAACGGCTTGCTGGAACATTTTACCACCAGTTCCCAGAAGGGCTTGGCTGTAGCCTGTGGGCAAACCCTGGCTAGGCCAGTTCTCTGGTCAAGAAAAATGCTTTTGGGGTATTTTCTGGATATTACACTTTGTATTTAATAGAAAATAGAAAACATTTAGCTGCTCTCTAGCCTCTGTGCCACATAATTTCCAACTCATTGCACTGAAAACAGTTAGGCAGACTCTGAAACAGCCTCTGAAGTGTGACTTGGTCCTCTTGGTGAATTGTCTGTCTTTCAGAGTTGTGTCTAGGTATCTCTACAGTTGCAGCATTGCAACAGTCCTGCGAATTACAAACTTAAACACACAGAAAAATAGTCTCCCTTCTCTTATTAATATAAAATAAGTTTATACTGAACTAAGGAATTTTTTTTCTTTTTAATGAAACTGTTTCTCCAGATATAATCTGTCATCCTCTGTTACAGAGTGATACCATTGGAGAGCTGGGAGACCACCTATAAATCAATCAATCCAATTCTTTATTACCGTGTAACACTTTTAACACTTTAAGTGTTTTCCCAAAACTGAATTCCCATGATCCTTTAAAGCCTCTTCCCTGGCCACTTTGACCTTACCCATACCCACTTTTTTAAAGACTTATCATTGACTTGGCTTTTAAAAAGATCTTCAGCAAAGAGTTTTTGTTTTAAAATGTTAGATGCTTCCCGGATCATTTCCTTCCCATCTCTAGGAGGGAACAAGCCAGCATTGATCAGGCAGTGAGTGCTTTCACAGGGCCTGTATTCTCTACCCTGGCTGCAGCAGCGCCGTCCGGCTCCCTCAAGGAAGGAGAAGCCAGTTTTGATTCTGTGTCCCCTCCGGTAGTGATAGCTCAATAAATAAATACATACTGATCCCAGAGAAGTGAGCTTCATTAGGTTTTCTCCTGGCTCTGCTTTTCTGACTCTTCTTGTTTGCTTTTTCAAAAAAAAAATTTATCTAGTTTTATATTAAAGGAGTTTCTGGACAGTTGTATGTAAATTAGCAACACTTCCTCATTTCATAGATTATGATTTTAGAATCTACATTTATATTCACAAATGATTTGTTTTTCAGTTATTTGTGACTACAGACATTTTAGAGTTAGGGACCTTTATTGTCATTTTAAATAAACAGTTATGCTTCTAGAGACATTTAAAGACACTGAAGTTTACAAATTAAAAAATCCTTTTATTAATAAAAATATCTAACCACTGACTGTTAGACTTTTTTAATTAAAGAACTTTTTAAATTAAGTCAAAAAAATTATTTACTTCCATTTTTTTCAGTAACATACAGAATTTTGATTTTTTTAATGAATTGTTTTTTGCAATACACTCCTTTTAATAGTTTGACTTTAAGACATGGCATAGAGAAACAGGAAGGATAATGCTTGTAAGAATTGCTGGGTGGAGCTTTTTCTGTTTAAATGTTACTGAATTTTAGGAACTCAAACTCCTTTATGTGTAGGAGATGAAATATAAACATAAAGTTAATTAAGAGGGGATATGGAGGCTCCTAACTAGTTTGTATGTGAAAATTAATGGGTACCTATCCACACTGCTTTTTCCCCACCTTTTAAAACATTGTACAAATAATACATAATTATTAATTGAAAAAGCGAGAGAACACTGAGAGGCAAAAAGGAAATAAAAATCTCCCAATCCCACCACCCGGGAAACCAGTGGCTGTAGGATATCTTTGTGTGTGTGTAACATGTTTTTGTGTGTTCCTTTGGCCTGCGTATATGCTTGTGTGTGTGTCTGTAAAATACATCGTTATAATTTCATCTATCTCCTATTGTGTTGGGTATTTTGCTGTTTTTTTTTAAACTACTTAAAAGTGCTTTGAACATGCTTGTTAAGTAAGCCTTTGTTCAAATTTTACTTATTTAGAACCCATTTCTAAAAGTGAAATTCACAAGTCAAAGGGATGTGTTTTTAACATACTTTTGATATATACTTGGCATGTAGGAAAATGATACAACCCATTTCCAACTCAAACTTGATAGTATCCTTCTTAGTCTGTAAGGGGAAACATTTATCTGGTTTTAATTTGCATTTCTGATTTCTAGTAAGGGTCTTTTCTCATTAGCTCATTTTGATTTATTTTGTATTATCTATGCTTATTCTTGGCCTGTTACCCTACTGTTAATTTTGAACAAGTTTTTATTACATACACACATTTCTTTGCAGTGTTGCAGCTGCCTTTCCGTCTGACAGGTTTGCGCTTGTTTTTTCACAAGCTTTATTGAGATATAAATTACCACAGCTCTAATTCCAGAGCGTTTCCATACACTGAAACAAAACTTCATGTTCATTGTCAGCCACTCCCCATTTGCATCCCAAACCCTAAGCCATCATAAATATTCTTTCTATGTCTATATAGTTCTCTTTTTTGGATATTCATATAAATAGAGTAACACGATATGTTCTCTTTGGGTCTGGCAAGTCATTCATGTTGTCAGTGCTCTGTTCCTTTTTTATTGCTCAGTAGTGTTTTGTGAACCCTTGTTTATCCTCTCACCAGTAGGTGCACATTTGGGTGGTTTCCACTTACTGGTTATTATGAATAATGCTGCTGTGAACATTCATGTGCGAGTGTTGGTGTGGACATGTTTCCATTTCTCCTGGATAGATACCTCGGAGTGGAATTGCTGGGTTATGTAGTAACTCTGTGTAACGTTTTAAGAAGCTGCCAAATTATTATAAAAGTGGCTACACATGCTTACATTTCTACTAGCAATATATGATTGTTTCAGTTTCTCTGCATCCTTATGAATGCTTGTTACTTTCTGTTTTTTAAAAAAATTACTATTATAGTCATCCTAGTGAGTATGAAGTAGTGCTTTCTGGATAATGATGTAGAGCATGTTTTCATGTACTTATCAGACATCTGTATATCTCCTTTGGAGAAATACCTATTCAAGTTCTTTGCCTATATTTAATTTGTTTTTTTTGAGTTGTAAGAGGGAGATTGTGTGTGTGTGTGCGTGTGCGTGCACACACACACACAGATATTCATCTTGGATTCAAGTCTGTTATGCAATATATATGCTTTGCAAACATTTTTTCTTATTCTGGGGATTGTTTTTTCACTTTCTTTGTGGTATTTTTGAAGAACAGAAGTTTTTAATTTTGATTGAGCCCAGTTTATCAACCTATCTCTTGTACTTTTGGTTTCCTAAATTATTTTCTAATGTAAGATCATGAAGGTTTATTCTTGTTTTCTTACAATTATTTTATAGTTTTACCTCATACATTTAAGTCTGTGACCTATTTTGAGTTTTTTTTTCCTTGTTATGGTTTGGGATAGGGTTCCAAATTAATCTTTTTACATCTGGGTATCCAGTTGCCTCAGCACCATTTGTTAAAACAACTATTTTTTAAAGTATATTTTATTGATTATGCTATTACAGCTGTCCCAATTTTTCCCTCTTTGCCCCCCTCCACCTGGTGTCCCATTTCCCTCCAGCAGTCCCCCCCACCCTTAGTTCATGTCCATGGGTCGTGCATGTAAATTCTTTGGCTTCTCCTTTTCCTCTACTATTCTTAACATCCCCTTATGTATTTTGTACCTACCAATTATGCTTCTTAATTGCTGTGCCTTTTTCCCCCCATTCTCCCACTTCCCATGCCCTGCTGATAACCCTCCAAATGATCTTCATATCTACAATTCTATTCCTGTTCTAGTTGTTTGCTTAGTTTGTTTTTGTTTTTAGATTCAGTTGTTGATAGTTGTGAATTTGTTGCCTTTTTAATGTTCATAGTTTTGATCTCCTTTTTCTTAAATAAGTCCCTTTAACATTTCATGTAATAAGGGCTTGGTGATGATGAGCTCCTTTAGCTTTACCTTGTCTGGGAAGCACTTTATCTGCCCTTCCAATCTCAGTGATAGCTTTACTGGTTAGAGTATTCTTGGATGTAGGTCCTTGCCTTTCCTGACTTTGAATACTTCTTTCCAGCCCCTTCGTACCTGTAAGGTTTCTTTTGAGAAGTCACCTGATAGTCTTATGGGAACTCCTTTGTAGGTAACGCTTTGCTTTTTTTTTCTTTTAGGATTCTCTCTTTATCTTTAACCTTTGGCCTTTTAATTATGATGTGTTTTGGTGTGGTCCTCTTTGAGTCCAACTTGTTTAGGATTCTCTGTGCTTCCTGGACATGTATGTCTATTTCCTTCACCAAATTAGGGAAATTTTCTTTCATTATTTTTTTCAAATAAGTTTTCAATTTCTTGCTCTTCCTCTTCCCCTTCTGGCACTCCTATGATTAGGATGTTGGCCTTTTTTGAGATATTCCAGAATCTTCTTATTCTCTCGTTATTTTGAATTCTTGTTTCTTCATTCTGTTCTGTTTGAATGTTTATTTCTTCCTTATGTTCCAGATCATGGAGTTAAACCCCAGCTTCCTTCCCTTCACTATTGGTTACCTGTGGATTTTTCTTTATTTCACTTAGGGTAGCGTTCATTTCTTCTCTTTTGCTGTTGCTGTACTCAGTGAGTTCTTTGAGCATCCTTATCACCAGTGTTTTGAACTCTGCATGTAATAGGTTGGCTCTCTCCATTTCGTTTAGTTCTTTTTCTGGGGTTTTGTTCAGTTCTTTCATTTGGGCCATATTTCTTTGTCTCCCCGATTTGGCAGCCTCCTGTGTTTGTTTCTATGTGTTAGGTAGAGCTGCTTTATTCTCTTTCTTAGTGCACCTGTTAAGTTGTATGTGGCAGAGACTTAGGTATCACCAGGGCAGGGCAACCCGCTTTACCACTTTGTGGCTCTGTATGTGGGGTAGGGGTCAGAGAGGTGAAAATGCTACTGCCTGGCTGCTGGAGACTAGCTTGGCACTTACCCTAGTTCTAGTCACTTCACCTACTTCCTGTATGTGACTGGTAACCTTCTAGCTGTTGTCCTGGTGGTGGTTCCCAGAGTGCATAGGTTTGAGTGTATTCTAGGGCTGTGCAGGCCCTTTAAACAGACTCTCCTGAGAGACTGGCAGTTTCTTCCGCTACCCCAACCCCCACTGGTTTTTACAGACAGAAGTTATGATGCTTTATTTTTCCCAGGCAGTGGAACCCTGGGCTGTGCAGTCTGGCCTGGGACTGGGATTGCTAGCTCCCCAGGTATCCCTCCCAATTTTTATCTACTCATGTGAATATGGGACCGCTCATTCCTGCCGGCCACTGCCGCTACATCGCATCCTCTCCACCCCTCCTACCTGTCTGAATGAATATGGCTTTTTAAATCCTTGGTTGTTGGACTTCCTACAGTTTGATTTTCTGGAAATTCTGGGTTTTTTGTTTGTTTTGTTTTGAGGTTAGTTGTGATCCTTCTCGTGGTTGTACAAGGAGGCTAAGCGTGTCTACCTATGCCTCCATCTTGACTGGAAATCTGAAAGACTATTTTCTTGGCTCCTTTGTCAGAGATCAGTTGACTGGAAATGTAAGGGTGCCAGTGAAGTTAAAATGTACTATTTATGTACAACTAAAAATGTACAAATTATAAGTTACCATCAACTATAACATACGTTCATTTCAAAGATGTTAATATTTGAATATTTGCAGCTTTGAATCAATGAAATACATAATTTCACATTATCATTAGGGTACAAATACATGATACCAGCAACTGTCTGACTGCTTTTTCAGCATTTTCTCTCCAATTTCGTTTATAGCATTTTTGACTCTGAAATAATTTTATATAATTATTTATCATTTCTTTCCCTTGATAACAGGGCCTTATCTGTCTCACCTACTGCTATACTCCTTGTGTTTAGACATAGAAGGTACCCATGGTTTATTTATTTAAATGAGTGATCAGAGATACTTCCTTCTCTGACATGTTAATTTTCACATAAATAAGCAGTATTGGGAGGTTTTTGTTTCAGGCAAAAAATAAGAAATGTGACTGAGTAAAAGTAATGTTTGAGGTAAAGAAGCTATTTAAGGAACTGCAAATTGTCTATTTTTAATGTGGGGTGGCGTTATTTTGTTCTTATTTATGTATAATTGACATATAATATTATATTAGTTTCAGGTGTATAACAATGATTTGATATTTGTATATATTGTAAAATGATTACTGTATAAGTCTAGTGAATATCTATCACCATACATAGTTAAAATTTATTTCTTGTCATGCAGAATTTTAAGATTTACTTTCTTAACAACTTTGAAATATACTATACAGTATTATTAACTAGTCACCATTCTGTACATTATACTGTTTTAATAGCCACTTTTGGGGGCAATAAATAAACTCCCTGAGGACCTAAGTTATTTCATTTTTCATTGAGTCATATAGTAATGAATGGGAACTAAATGACTAAAAGTACAAGTAACTTATAAGTGTATTCAAATACCTTGGCATTCTTCCTGACTTTGACCTTTTCAAAAAAGATGACATAACCTTGTTGCTCTAAAGGATATTCTTTAGGCATGAAAAAAAGAAACAAAAATTTAGCTTTAGGGTGATAAGATAACTCTGCCTTAAAAATAAACATTCCCGTAATTCTCCAGCAAGTTGAATATTTGAGAGCGTGTTTTGAAACACTCCAAGGAAATGAGAAGAGCTGGCTACTAATCAGCTGCTGAGTCTAAAGCTATGATAATTTGCTCTGCTCAGCAGACTTCTGTCTCAAAGTCTGCAATCAAGGGAATCTGATAAAGTACAATTGACAAAATTAAAAGTCAACAAAAATAGACCATTAAATCTTCAAGAACCTAGTGACTTATTTGCTGATTCAAATTTTTCTAGCAACATTCTGTATGTTTTTGAAAGTGACAGTGTAGAGTCTGATGTTAATTTATAGAATATGGGATATTTCTATTCATTTTTACCATTGTGTGAAATACTCTTTAATTTACTTGGAAGATCAGAGCAAATATTCCAAGGTGTTTTACAGAATTATGGACAGAAATTTTTGTTCTTTCTTGACTGTTGCCTGAGGCAGCATTTCCTCCTGCTCTGGAATTTCTGTACTTGTCTGTATCCAGTTTCCCTTTTGAGCTTGGTGACATGGCCCAAGCAATGTGTGACGTTCGGGCGTTACTAGAAATGGGGA